>JAHHUM010003068.1:0-104774 GCA_036173005.1 Crenichthys baileyi
GAAAAAAATTAATTTTTTTTGGTTTTGGGGGTTCCAAAGGCTTTTAATTTCCCGGGAACTGTTTTTCCTTTGAACTTTTGAACTTTTTGCACCAGGGGAAGGGGGCCCAGGAAAAAAAGGGTTTTGTTACTTTTCCTGGTAGAGATGGTTTTACTCGTGTCCTAAGAACATGGTTTGGATGTGGAAATAGATCATATCTGTATCTGCCTGCTAATTGGTCTGGAGAATGTTATTCAGCTACTACTTATGATCAGTCCATTATTAGAAAGGAAGACAATGTTCAAGCGGCAAAAAGAGATAGCTATCGGCAATAGGATGACTTTGGATTACCTCTTAGCTGAGAGGGGTGGTGTTTGTCATTTATTTGGAGAACAGTGTTGTATTTTTTATTCCTGATGTGTCTAATAACATGATAAGTATCCATGATAAATTAGGAGTTGCTGACGGCTCGACAGACTGAAAATATGGGTTCCTCTTGGAATTTGGTCCTGGTTCATTACTGGTGGTTTGACATCCTGGGTAATAAAGATTGGAGTATTTTTATTTTTTATTTTTGATTTTGATGTTTATTTAAAGTGTTGTCTTTTGGTTTTTTTTTGTTTTACTTTGATTATAATCTTGGGTGATGGTTTTTGAAGAAATTTTCCTTTTAGTTGTGATTATCTTGTAATCAGAAGAAAGGAGTTGTTATGGAAAAAAATTTTTTATTTAGTGCTCCAAAGTATTCCCAAAGTGCTGTGAACTTTCATTAACCTCTCTCCTCTGACCTCAGTGTTTTTATTAGTTTTCTGGTTTTTAGAGTAGATGGACTCTAAAAAAAACCCATTTTACCAGAAGTTTTTTTAATGGTTTTTAAAAAACCATCCTGGGGGGTTGTGTCTGGGGGAAGAGCAGATGGGGGGGGGCTGTCCCCCTCATTATTAAAATTTGTCTGGGGGACCTCTGACTAGGGAAGGGGTTTAGGGGCCATAAAATTTTAAACCCCCCTTTGAAATTTTCCCCAAACCCCCCTTCATTCTGCTTTTAAATACTGCCTGTAAACTGTGATCTGGGCTTCTGTTTCACTGACTCGTCAGGGCAGGGGTTTAAAACGCAGAAATGCCTTTGAAAAAAACTTAAAAAGACAAATCCCGGATTTTCCCTATTTTGAGTTAATTTCTCTCCCACTTTATAAAAAATTCTATTTTCCCTCTAACCCCTTCTTTTCGGAAAGGTTTTTAAAGCCTAGCCTTAAAAGGTAGACAGTTTTTAATCTAGAAACCGGGGGCCATTGTAAAAAAAACCACCCCTTTTCCCCCCCTCTCTCCAGATTGATTGTAACCATTGGGGAAAAGAGGGGAGGTCATACGGGTAGCAGAAAAGGGGGTGTGTTTGCAAACCCCCCAAAAACTGAGCGGTTTGGGGTAAAAACCTGACTCCCCCCCTTTACTCCAACCAACAGGGACGGAAGAAGACGGAGGTTTAAAAATAAGGAAGATAGCTCAGGATAACCTAAGCCACTCTAACTATAAGTTTTATCAAAAAGGAAAGTTTTAAGCCTAGCCTTAAAAGTAGCCAGGGTGTCTGCCTTACGGACGAAAACTGGGAGCTGGTTCCACAGGGGAGGAGCCTGATAACTAAAGGATCAGCCATTCTACTTCTAGAGACTCTAGGAACCACCAGTAAACCTGCAGTCTGAGAACGAAGTGCTCTGTTAGGAATGTATGGAACAATCAGATCTCTGATGTATGATGGAGCTAAATCATTAAGGGCTTTATATGTGAGGAGGAGAATTTTAAATTCTATTCTAGATTTAACAGGGAGCCAATGAAGGGAAGCTAATGTCATATTGTGGTTTTGGGGTGGACCGAAGCGCAGACAAGAGCTTGGCAGCAGCATTTTAAGTGGTCGTCAGCTTTATTCAAAAGTAACAAAAACACTGCAGGTGAAAACCAGAATCAGAAATTCAAAAAAAGACTCACTTGGCATGGACGAGGGTAAGAGACGAGAGGAATCAGCAAAGGGCAATGAAACAAAACCAACTAATATACAGAGGGAGAACAAAGGCAGGTAATCTGAGGAACTAAGAACAGGTGAGACAAGGAGGCAGGGAGGCGGAGGACGCAGGTGAACCAAATAAAACCAAAGCATGAGGAAAGGGACTAAAGACAAGACAGTAAGCAAACCTAAATGAAACTATAAACCAAGATAAAAATAAAGCATAAGAATCAAGAATAAACATGAACTGAAGGAAACTGAGAAACTGGAGGGAAAACAAGAACCTAAGAGCTTTGTAAAACAGAAACTATAAGGAAACCATTCTAAGAAAATAAACAGGTAAGCAACGCCAAGGGAACTAGGAGAGCACACTGGGGGGCAGAGGATAACCAAAACAGAAAACCACAACTAAGAAGAATACAAAACACAAATAAGAAATATCTAGCTAACGGTAAACAAAAACCACAAACAAAGTCCAAAAGTCCAAACCCTGACATTACCCCCCCCCTTAAAAGGTTGAATCCCAGGCGACCTTAAAGAGTCCAAAACCCAAAAAAAGTCCAAAAACAAAGCAACCCGAGCAGGGCGGGCGGTGGGGGCCCTGGAAGGAGGGCAACTGTCCAAAAACACACTGACCAGGGCGAGGCAACAGAGTCCAAAAATAAAGGCAAAAACAAAATCCAGGAGGCCGGCGGCGAGGATGAACGTCTAGGAGGCCGGCGGCGAGGATGCAGGTGTCTAGGAGGCCGGCGGCAAGGGTGCAGGCGTCTTGGAGGCCGGCGGCGAGGGTCCAGGCGTCTAGTAGGCCAGCGGTGAGGGTGCAGGCGTCTAGGAGGCCGTCGGCGAGGGTGCAGGCATCTAGGAGGCCGTCGACAACGGTGCAGGCGTCTAGGAGGCTGTCGGCGAGGATGCAGCCATCAAGGAGGCCGCCGGCGATGTTGGTGCAGGTGTCTAGGAGGCCGGCGATGTTGGTGCAGGCGTCTAGGAGGCCGGCGACGTGGCCAGAGGAACCCAGGAAGCGTTGTGTCAGGAGGCCGGCGGCAAGGCCAGGCGAACCCACGAAGCGAGGTCCTCGGAGGTCTGTGGTGAGGCAAGAACCGTGGCGGAGACTTGGGCCTGGCGTCTGACTTAGACCCAGGCAGGGCCTGCAGAGGCTTGGACCCAGGCAGGAGATCTGGAGGTCGATCAAGCAGGGTGGATGACCCTCCAGGAACTGTGTCTGGGTGCGCGTCAGGCTCTGGTGTGTCTGGGTGCGCCTCAGGCTCTAGTGTGTCTGGGTGCGCCTCAGGCTCTAGTGTGTCTGGGTGCGCGTCAGGCTCTGGTGTGTCTGGGTGTGTGTCTGGCCTGGAGACAGGCTGTGTGTCAGGCTGTGTGCCAGGCCTGGAGACTGGGTGTGTGTCTGGGTGTGTGTTAGGCTGCGCGTCTGGCCTGGAGACAGGCTGGTGTGTGTCTGGCCTGGAGACAGGCTGTGTGTCAGGCCTGGAGACATGCTGGTGTGTCAGGCCTGGAGACAGGCTGGTGTGTCAGGCCTGGAGACAGGCTGGTGTGTCAGGCCTGGAGACAGGCTGGTGTGTCAGGCCTGGAGACAGGCTGGTGTGTCAGGCCTGGAGACAGGCTGTGTGTCTGGCCTGAGTTCCGTGCGCCCCCCCCAGAGAAAACTGAGAAGGTGCTCAGGACCTGGAAGTGGAGGCAGCCCGCCCTCGGGCTCCTCCGGGATCAGACGAGGAAGTGGAGGCAGCCCGCCCTCGGGCTCCTCCGGGATCAGGCGAGGAAGTGGAGGCAGCCCGCCCACGGGCTCCTCCGGGATCAGGCGAGGTGGTGGAGGCAGCCCGCCCACGGCTCCTCCGGGATCAGGCGAGGAAGTGGAGGCAGCCCGCCCACGGGCTCCTCCGGATCAGGCGAGGTGGTGGAGGCAGCCCGCCCACGGCTCCTCCGGGATCAGGCGAGGGAAGTGGAGGCAGCCCGCCCACGGGCTCCTCCGAATCAGACGAGGAAGTGGGAGAGGGCCCAAAGCGGGGGGCCGCCCACGGGCTCCTCCGGAATCAGACGAGGAAGTGGAGGCAGCCCGCCCACTGGCTCCTCCGGAATCAGGCGAGGAGGTGGAGGCAGCCCGCCCACGGCCGGCTGTGGCTCTGGCGGTCCGGCGGCAGCCGGCTGAGGCTCTGGCGGTCCGGCGGCGGCCAGCTGAGTCTCTGGCGGTCCGGCGGCGGCCGGCTGTGGTTCTGGTGAGGCGGTGGCGGCCGGCTAAGGCTCTGGCGGTTTGGCGGTGGCCGGCTGAGGCTCTGGCGGTCCGGCGGCAGCACTCACGGCCTTGAGAAGGGGCATGAAGGGACCTCCAGCTGAGAGTGGTGCTGGAGCGTAAAGCCACCCCTCCTCGAGAAACTCCACCTGCAGAATTGCGTGCACCTCAAGCAGGTCCTGAGGGTGCGCCAACATGTGGGGAACACACTCCATGCAGCGCTCCTTCATGCACTCTGCATTGACAAACTGCAGTCTGGCCAGGACCCAGGCCGGGGTTGGAGGTCGCTCCGACGACCGGCGACCTCCGAGCGCTGGGCAACTGCCCACAAACTCCGGGAAAGACAGCCGCAAAGGAGCCGTGGCAGGTTGATCCTCCGTGGAAACATAGGAGGCGCCCACCCGAACCTTCCCGGTGGCAACTGCCCTCCGGCGAGGACGTCGTCCTGGCCAAGAAGAGTATCCAGCTGGAAACTCGGCTCCGGCTGGCGGAGGTGAGGACGGCTCCACTGCAACTGCTGTGGGCGTGCCGAGCTCGGCCGGAGTTGCTGCTACTGCTGGGGTGGAGCGATTGTGGTGAGGGCGACATGGCTTGGAGGACTGGAGAGGATCGGCTCTGACCTGGCACGAAATCCAGGGCTGCCCAGTCAGTCTCACTGAAACATTCCTCCATCTCTTCCAGCAACAGAGGCGAAGGTAAAACTCCACCTCCTCCCCATACAAAAACCGAAGTGTCGCCTCTTGCTGCTCAACCCAGTTCTTCAACTCTTTAATGTGCTGCGCTTGGTCTGTTTGGCTGGTTCCTGCTGTCACATTGTGGTTTTGGGGTGGACCGAAGTGCAGACAAGAGCTTGGCAGCAGCATTTTAAGTGGTCGTCAGCTTTATTCAAAAGTAACAAAAACACTGCAGGTGAAAACCAGAATCAGAAATTCAAAAAAAAGACTTACTTGGCATAGACGAGGGTAAGAGACAAGAGGAACCAGCAAAGGGCAATGAAACAAAACCAACTAATATACAGAGGGAGAACAAAGGCATGTAGTCAAAGGAACTAAGAACAGGGGAGACAAGGAGGCAGGGAGGCGGAGGACGCAGGTGAACCAAATAAAACCAAAGCATGAGGAAAGGGACTAAAGACAAGACAGTAAGCAAACCTAAATGAAACTATAAACCAAGATAAAAATAAAGCATAAGAATCAAGGATAAACATGAACTGAAGGAAACTGAGAAACTGGAGGGAAAACAAGAACCTAAGAGCTTAGTAGAACAGAAACTATAAGGAAACCATTCTAAGAAAATAAACAGGAAAGCAACGCCAAGGGAACTAGGAGAGCACACTGGGGGGCAGAGGATAACCAAAACAGAAAACCACAACTAAGAAGAATGCAAAACACAAATAAGAAACATCTAGCTATAGGTAAACAAAAACCACAAACAAAGTCCAAAAAGTCCAAACCCTGACAGCTAAAGTAGGGGAAATATGATCTCTCTTTTTAATTTTCATCAGAACTCTTGCTGCAGCATTTTGAATAAGCTGAAGTCTTTTAACTGCATTTTGTGGACATCCTGATAGTAACGAATTACAATAGTCCAGCCTTGAAGTAACAAATGCATGGACTAGTTTTCCAGCGTCACCCTGGACAGGATATTCTAATTTTGGCAATGTTCCGGAGATGAAAGAAGGAAATCCTAGAAACCTGTTTAATATAGGATTTAAATGACATGTCCTGGTCAAAAATAACACCAAGGTTTTTTACTTTATTATCAGAGGTCAATTTAATGCCATCCAGGTTAAGTGATTGACTAAGCAGTTTCCTTTTTAAAGACTCAGGTCAAAAGACGACAACTTCTGTTTTGTCTGAATTTAGAAGCAGAAAATTTAAAGTCATCCAAGTTTTTATGTCTTCAAGATATGCTTGTAGTCTATCTAACTGGTTGGGTTCATCAGGATTCATGGATAAGTAAAGCTGAGTATCATCAGCGTAACAGTGAAAACTTATTCTATGCTGCCTGATAATTTTACCTATTGGAAGCATATATATATATATATAGTAAAGAGAATTGGCCCAAGTACCGAACCCTGTGGTACTCCACAATTAACCCTGGAATTTAAAGATGATTTATCATTTACATGAACAAGCGCTGTTCCCCTGATCCCTACAGCATATTCCAGCCTTTCTAAGAGAATATTTTGATCGACTGTATCAAATGCAGCACTGAGATCTAACAGGACCAATACAGACACAAGTCCATTATCTGAGGCTAGAAGAATATCATTAGTGACTTTCAGCAGAGCTGTTTCAGTGCTATGATGAGCTCTGAAGCCTGACTGAAACTCTTCGAACAGGTCATTGCTGTGTAAATGCTCACATATTTGATTAGCAACCATTTTCTCAAGAATTTTAGATAAGAATGGAAGATTGGATATAGATCTGTAATTTTTCAAGTCATCTCGATCAAGTGAAGGTTTCTTAAGCAAAGGTTTAATTACAGCTACCTTAAAAGCTTGTGGTACATATCCATTTACTAAGGATAGATTAATCATATCTAAAATGGGGCTGGTAATCAGAGGAAACACTTCCTTAAAAAATTTGGTTGGGATTGGGTCTAACATACAAGATGAAGGTTTAGATGAAGCTAATATTTCTGATAACTCAGGAAGCTCCACAGGATCAAAGCAGTCCAAACACAGATCAGGTTCTACAGTTACTTCCAATGTGTTCTCACTTGCTGAGGGTGAAGTAATCATCTTCGGGAGTATGTCAAAGATTTTCTTTTTAATAGAATCAATTTTATTTAGGAAGAATCCCATAAAGTCATGACTGCTGAGAGCTAAGGGAATGGATGGCTCAACAGAGCTATGACTCTGTGTAAGTTTAGCAACTGTACTAAAGAGAAACCTAGGATTATTCTTGTTCTCTTCTATTAATGATGAGAAATAAGCTGTTCTAGCTTGGTGAAGTGTCTTTTTATACAACAGTAGGCTATTTTTCCAGATTAAGTAGGAATCCTCTAGGTGTGTAGAGCGCCATTTTCTCTCCAATTTTCTAACATTGTGGTTTAAAGTACGCAGCTCGGAATTAAACCAGGGAGCTAGCCTCCTATGAATAATTACCTTCTTTTTCAAGGGGGCTGCATTGTCTAATGCACCACGCAATGATTAAGTAACACTATGAACAAGAGAATCAATTTGTGAAGGGGAAAAAACAAAACAGTTGCCCTCCACTGTGTTTTTCTGTGATAATGAGGAAATCAAAAGTGGAACAGATTCTTTAAAGGTTGTTACAGCATTGTCTGATAATGATCTACTATAATGAAATTTTCTTTCAGGTGTGGAGTACTCAGTTAAATTAAACTCAGAAGTTATTAAAAAATGGTCAGACAGGACAGGGTTATGAGAAAATACTGTTATGTCTTTACACTCAATGCCATATGTCAGCACAAGGTCCAGAGAATGAAGACAAAGGTGGGTAGGTTTGTTAATGTTTTGAGCAAAGCCAATTGAGTCTAAGATACCATTAAAGGCTATATTTATCACTATCTATCTATCACTTTCAGTGTCAACATGAATGTTAAAATCCCCCACTATAATAACCTTATCTGTATTTAACACTAAATCAGATAAAAGGTCTGAAAACTGATCTAAAAATTGAGAGTAAGGGCCTGGTGGACGGTACAAAACAAACAAACAGAAGTGGTTTTAGTGCTTTGCAATTTGGATGAGGAAAACTAAGGATTAATATTCAAAAGAGTTGTAGCTATTGATTGGTCTGGAACTAGTCAATAAATCGGACTGAAAGATGGTTGCAACTCCTCCTCCTCGCCCAGTATTTCGACGAATGTGAAAATTTAAATAATTAGTAGGAGTTGACTTATAGGAGTTCATTTATAGTAACATAATCCTCTTGCTGCAGCCAGGTTTCTGTGAGGCAAAATAAATCAATCTGATTGTCACAAATCAGGTCACTAACTAGCAAAGTCTTTGAAGAGAGAGATCTTATGTTCAGTAAGCCACATTTAATTGTTTTATTTTTGTTTTTAGTCTGAGTTGTGTTTATTTTTATTAGATTTTCCTGATTTCCTTGTTTTAGATTATTTTTTAATCTATTCAATTTTGGCCATGGGCGAGACACTGTCTTAATAGGGTAATGGGTGGGTAGCAGTACAGAAGCTGCAGAGAGGAGTGTTAAACTACAACCCTGCTTCATGGTCTGAACCCTGGGTTGTCAGAGGTTTGAAGAACTAATACATTCGGCCAGATTCCTAGAAAGAAGAGCTGCTCCATCCAAAGTGGGATCCATGCTACACTTGCCCCATTTTATTTGTAATAAAACTCAGAAAACCTTGTACCATTTTCTATTCAACTGTAGCCTCTGTACATGGGTCACGTGCCCACCGCTGCGCACAGCTGTTTTTTTTTTAAGTGAAGTGTGTTTTCATACTTTGTTTACTTCTGACCCTATATTATGATCTGTATGTAAGTATATCAGAATAAAGCTGTTATTTTTGGCTGATTATGCTTAGTGTATTATAATGAAATGATAGCTAGTGAATTGCTTCTGTTCAGTCAGAGAGAAAGTCGCAAATCTCTGAAAAACCATCAAAATCTAAAGCTGTCTTTTTTACTATAACCTTCCACTGCAAACAGGACAAAGTGTGGAAAATCAGTGAAGAATGAAGAGGCATGGAAATAAAAGATAGACAGTTGCTGCACACATTTTGAACCCTGTTTTACTCCAGTGGACAAAGAATCATTTTTGAAAAACAGAGAAGCACCATGTTGGGACCACAAGGTACCAAAATACATTTGTCTCTGGTAACTGGGCTGTTTGCACACGTCTAAAAGAAGCAAGAAGATATATGACTAAACATACCTGCAAGAGTAGGGTGAGATAGATGTGCAAGTAATTCGGCCTATTCTGGTTTCATTCATGTGCAACCATTAGCCTAATTGTGAATGGTCATTTTATACTAAAGTGTAAGACAGCAAGCCTTTGCTTAAATGCCCTCGCTTTGAACTTGTTTCATCAGCTGTCACTGAATCAATACAGGCTGACAGGTCTTTCTACAAGAAAACTGTACCCACAACCATCAAAAAGAGGACAGCATCCTAACTCAAACTGACTACAGGTTAACTCAAAGGATTAACCATCACAAGCACAATTGTTGAGTCCTACACAGTTTTTCCATGTGTGCAATCTTAAACAAACAGCCACTTAGGTGAATTTCCTTATTGCCATATGGAACACCTTCAACGTTTTTTTAAAATATCCTATCAGAGACAAGGAGATTATCTCGTTGAGTTTATAAATCAAGTACATGACAGATGAAGAGCAGGCATGGCTCTTAATGAGCAAATGGCACATGCCATTTCCTTGTGATTCACCAGAGATTAGCATGATTACACTGTGACAGCTGTGTAATTACATAGGAAGGTCCCAACCAGAGAGCGGGTGACAATTTTGAGCATTTGCAAGCAGTCCCTCTGTCACTGTACTGTGGATCAATCACTGTTTAAGGATAAGTCTGCAGTTGTATGTGCTGAGGTTTAACAAGAAGGTGAACATACAGAACTACTTTTTTTATGCTGTGGTGAGTTTTATTTATATCATCTCAAATTTTGCATTAAATGCAAAAGGCTTAGAAATCTCAATCTATTACAGACACTGTTCAGTGTCAGTTGTTCAAAACGACCTTAATCTATTCTTCTGTAGATGTTTTGCACCAACAGAAAAGATGATAAAAAACAATGCTTTTTTTTTCTGAGAAACTTTATGTTCACAAACAACGCCTAGATTATCTGCCTGCTCACTCAAGTAGAGCTATCTATCATTGCTCGGTCATGAACTGTGTTATGTTCCCGTCCATCAGCCAGAAGTGTCATGAAGAAAGGAGAGTCAAGGGCAGAACATAGTCAAGGGTACTTCACTCTGTGGACATACATGCGGAGTCCGTGCGGACTCAAAGCAAACATCCGCTGGACCTGTCCCCATAAGAGGTGTCATGCAATAAACTGCTCCGCAGGAAAAAGTCTCCACATCGAGCTGTTTTATATTTGGCACACTGCTCCGAGCAACTGGTTTAGTACGCGCAATTTCATGCCCACTGGTGTATTCCCCCTTCTTCGTCACTATTTTCGGTTTAATGGCCTTTAACACCGCCTACTTTTCTTTTTGTTTTCCAAAGCTACACGGCAAATTAGCTCAGCCTCCCCATCCAATTACTCTGTGGCAGAAAGTGTGGGTAATGTAGGAATTTGTCACCAGAAATGTAGGAAATTGGTATGCTCGACTACGAAACCTCAAACAACAGTTTGTTTGAGGTCCACACTGCTCACAGTACACCCGACTATAGTCTGCCCTTTAGAGTGCTTAATCCTTCTCTTTCTATGTTTCCAATAAGCATGCTTTTATTTCAACTGTCACATCATAAAGGTCTGGTTTGCCAAGAAAACAACCAGTTTTTTTTAATAAAATTAAAGTCAAATTGTAGTCTAAGACAAAAGGTCATTTTGGTTTATGATATTCTGCCTTCAAAGACTTTAAAGACTCTGGAAGAAAATTGTGTTAAAATGTATTATCTGCTTTGACTGACACTTAGAGGTACTTTATGAATGAATCATTACTACTGTAAAGATTTCTAGGTTTTGTAACAGTAAAATATAATAAAGTTTGCTCTTTAAAATGTTTGACATGGCTGAAAACTAGCATCAGTATTTTCAAATGTAAAGCTGTACGAAACAACTATTTTACTTCGCTATTGTTTGAAACAAGTAGGTGTTTCTGATCATGTTTACAGACAAAAGCTATCTACATAAGTGAATTAAAATGGAAAGCTGCACTTACAACCATATAACATATTAACGATTTACTGAATTTGTGATGGAGGAATGGTTCTGCTAAATTTCCCCAGTTCCTCTTGTCATTCCTTTCTGCATGTCAAGCAGGAGACACTTGCAGCAGCTTTTCTCTCTAGGTGTATCACTCAGGTTTTAATTTAACGCAGTCAAGCTGCAAAGTTATCCTTTAGGAATTACTCCACGGCTGCAGAATCCAGTCAACAGTGGCAATGAATAAGAAAATAAAAATATGTGACTCGGTTTCAGAGGTGAAAGTGAGATTTGTGACTGTAATATCAAGCTGGGCTCATTCCACAAGCACATTCAGCTTTTCCTTCAACATAATAAGTAACAGAACGTCCTTTGCCAATCACTCATATATTCCCTAGGTAATAACTCATATCCTAATATGCTGTACTTTAACAAGAAATCAAAACAGCCAAAACAGTTTACCAAATTTAAATTGCACTGGGTAGGGCAAGGTTCAATTTTAATACTAACTTGCTTGATGTTCTCCCTCTGCGTATCCTGGCATCCAGAGGTTATGTGTAGCGACCATAGAAAGCCCCTAAAATTAAATCAGAAAAGCACACATGAAACTCACTGCTGCTCCTTACATAGTGTCAAACAACCACTCACTGTAATGCTAATTAATGCTAATCTCTGATACATGCACTGTCAGCAGATGATCAATATTTTTGTGCAAGCACAAATGGTGTAGATCAAAGCGTATTAATTTGTTAAAATTGTGTGGTCTGAAATCTAACTTAGAACTTTTGGGGAGTAAAAAGTGGGGTGCTTTCCTATATGTCTTTGATTTGGTTCTGTGATGGATTGGTGACCAATGCAGAACATATCTGGCCTATCACCCAATGACAACTGGCTCAAGTTCTGACCTGTGACCCTGATCATTATAGGTGATTTGCTTTATTTAGGTTTTACATTGAAAAGTTTTGAATTCTAAATTTCCCTAACTGATAAAAGTAGTACAATACTTGCAAAGGTTTCTTGGGAAGCAGTATTCAGTTGACTATTGAAGCTTTCTCTATTTTTTTCTTCTGTTGATACCCTGTGGCTAAGGATTCTGGTGTAGCTGTATATATCGCACGAGGCTTAGCTTTGCATGGTTTAAAGTAGAACTCTCCCAAAGCAATAAAGTTTGCTCTAGCCCACAGCTTTACAGGCGTTTGGTGATGTGCTGAGCTAGAGAAGCAGTACAATAGAGGAGATGCATCTTTGTTAAAATATTCACACCATATACATTAATGTGTGTCCGTACTTTCCTATTTATTTAAATTTGTTAACACTTTTGCTGGATTTGCATTATGTGCTATTTTTGTAATTTATTTGCAAGAAACACAAAAAGTTATACTTAGTTTGTTTACCCTCTAAGCTTTGCCTAAAATGTGCAATCTGGAAGAGTTTTACATTACAAAGGTATTTGTTATAGTATAGGAAGCCGTGGCAGCAGCATTCTGAAGCAGTCTTCAGCTTTATTCAAGACGTAGCAAAACACATAGCAAACACACTGCAGGTACAAGCAAGAGTACAGTCCAAACTTACTCGAGTATTCTCTGCAGGAACGTAGCATAACACTGAACTTAATCAGGGGTTGTGATCGGAGGAACCAGCAAAGGACAATGAAACAAAACCAACTAATATACAGAGTGAGAACAAAGGCAGGTAATCAAGGAACTAAGAACAGGTGTGACAAGGAGGCAGGGAGGCAGAGGGAGCAGGTGAACCTAATAAAACTAAAGCATGAGGAAAGGGACTAAAGACAAGACAGTGAACAGACCTAAATGAAACTATAAACATAGGTAACATAAAGAATAAGAATCAAGGATAAACATGAACTGAAGGAAACTGAGAAACAGGAGGGAACACAACCTAAGCACTTAACAAAACAGAAACCATAAGGAAACCCTGACTACAAAAGTAAACAAACCTAAACCAACACTGATAAGGCAAAACTAAGAATGAGGCAGAGGAAACGAGGACTAGAATAAAAGTAAACAATAACTCAAGCTAACCTATAAAGGAGAGGCTGGAGAACAAAGTTGAACTAGAGGAACAAAGCTAAGAGGAACTGGAGAATAAAGGGAACTTGAACAGAGTAATAAATAACTAAAAGAGGGAAACAAATGACAAGAGGAGTAACAGAAAAGAAACTAATGAATAAGAGATTGCAAGGGAACCAGATAACTATAATAAATAATAATAATCATCATAATCATAATAAGGAAACCATTCTAAGAAAATAAACAGGAAAGCAACGCCAAGGGAACTAGGAGAGCATACTGGGGGGCAAAAGATACCCAAAACAGAAAACCACAACTAACATGAATACAAAACACAAATAACAAACATCTAGCTAAAGGTAAACAAAAACACAAAACCAAATACAAAGTCCAAAATGTCCAAACCCTGACAGGAACATTTATGAAGTCACAGTGCTAAGGTAAAACTAGAACACAAATTTGCCCTCTCACACATCTTGTGCTTTGTATTCGCGGGGTTACCTTCAGACAGACAAATCAGAGCCTAAAATTGTAAAACTGCCTCTCAGGTTTTCATATATTTCCATGTTAACCTTTCTATTCAATGTAAAGAACATTCATTTAGTTTATGTTTAAATGCAAAGTGTTGTGAGTTTTCTATTTTTTCTAATGGGTTAGATAGATACATCTACTTTGAAATAAAGCGCAAAAATGCATTGCACTGAGGAATGATTGCAGTAATTTAAAGAAAACAAAAATGATGCTTCTGTTCTATCCAATCAATTTGTGTATACAACTTCCGATCTGATACTGACAGGTATGCTTTTCCTCAAAAACCTATAATCAGCAACACAAGGTCAAAATATAGTTATATGGCAGAACCACTGTAATAATCAACAATAACACCAGGCCGCTGCAGAATAGAGATGCCCATTTTGGCTACTTGCACTAATCAAACTGAGCCTATATAACTACACAGCAGGAGGATTTATTTTTATATTTCAAGGAACATCTGCACACTGGACATTCTGTTCAATGAAATCAAAATAATTGACAGTTTGATAAAGATTTGCTCCCACATTCGCACATTCATAGTTTGCAGCTATTACAAGACATGGCAGGTCTGTCAAACTTAGGAATTTTCAACAGGCTGAAACAATGTACACAGCTCTGCATTAAGTTCCCATGATCCAGAGCTGCAGGAGAAGTGCGACTGCTGGATCTGATGAAAGATTCAACAAATGTATGTGGAGATTTTGTAGAATGTGGGTTAGTAGCTTAATTTGTATCATTCTTATAGTCAAAAGTTAAAAGTATACAACACGGGATCAAGCCAATCTTACCCAGGGTAAGAACCACACACTGGTTGAGTCCGTTTCCTATTGGAAAACACAGCAAAGGTCAGGAAGTAGCACACATATTAGAAAAAAAATGTGTTTGTCCTGTCAGGTTTTAAACTAAATGGATGCAATAAATGTAAAAAAAGGGTTCAGTCCAAGCATTTTAATTGATTGAGGGTTAGAGTTTGATTTGTGAACAGCCACCTGAATGCTAAATATATTAGGAATTGCCAATTAATTAAGCTATTTACAGCTTGCATAGAAAATTACTATATATATGCTCACACCTGCTGCAGATCAAAATTAAGGTAATTTGATAAGCAACATAATGCAGCCATCAATTCTTTGACTCTGTAACTGCATCAGTCCTTGGGACTGCCAGCACATTTTGGTTTGAGGACCTTTGGGCTCGAGTTGGAGGATGCGGCTTTAACAATTCAGTAATATAAGAAGGTGCTTGGCCATACTGGCCCCTGATCCTGAAGTCAGGATTTTAAAATAAACTCTGAAGTGAAGCTAGCCAGTGGAAATACATTAAAACAGGAATAATGTGACCTCTTCTGCTGCTTCAAGTTAAGAGTCTTGCTGCAGAGTTTTGGACAAACTGAAGGTGAGGGCTTTTTTGCCGATGCTTGTGAGAAGCAATAGTCCAAACAATATGAAATAAAAGTATCAATAACCATGTGAAGTTCTTGTGTTGACACAAATTATTTGTTTGTGCACATTTCCTAAATCATGTACTTACGTTTGGTCAAATAGTTTTGACTGACCTTCAAGAGACATTAATTACTTAGTACCTTAAGTCTGGCTTGACATCTGAGTTCAAATGTCTGATTTGTTGCTTGCTCCATGGAACCGTGCTCTCTGGGCCAATGACCCGATACTGTGTGTTCCCAGAGTTCAGTTGAAGGGTGATAGTTTTTATTTTTTGTCATCACTTTCAGGCACTTAAGTAATTCATTTTGAATGACTCAGAGTTTTTGTTGGACCAGTACAGGTAAATGTCATCAGCATCAAAGGGATAGGACCTTTGGGGTATGCCGCATATCAGAAATGTAGAATCAGATATGATGTGGTTTATATGGACACAGAAACTTCTGTTTGAAAGGTAAGATCTGAACAGCTCTAAAAGAGAAAAATAAGATGTGTGACCAACAGTGCCAAAGGCTGCTGAAAGGTCTAACAGGACTAAAACAGTAAATACCAGTGTCTACAGCCATCTTGATGTCACTGGGCAATTTTAATAAAGCTATTATTGTTGAATATATTTTACAAAAAACAGAATGGTATTCATGAAAAGTTTTATGCTGTTTCAGAGAAGAAATCATTATGTTGGCCACAACCTTTTATAATCCTAGCTGAGTTTCTTAAGAACAGTCTTGACAAAAGCATCTAAGGAGTGGGGACAGAGCTGATTTGGAGGGACAGATGAATAATATCAACAGTGTAGGGGCCAACGTTCAGAAACAATTATGTTATCAACAGAGGTTGAACCATAATTGAGAAGAAGATAAATAGAAGAATAGAGAACAGATGGAGGGGAAAAATTAGACCTGATTTTTCTAAATTAGTTTTTTTACATAAGGTCCAGTTGTTTTTTCCTTTAATAAATGACATAATCATTTTAAAACTGTTTATTTTATGGGACTTCCGGCTGAATGGCGGTGGAGTAGGTTGTGTCTTGGCGTGCTCCTGCGGGGCTAGCTGTTTTTTTTTCAATTATTACCTGGCACTTTTTCTCGACTTCGACTTCAAACAATAAGTAATCTATACATTGAACACTATCTTTTTTTTTTGGACACTAAAATGCCACCAAAGCCTGTTAAAGGAGGAAATTCGATTCAGTCTCATCTTCGGCCTGCTCCTCGTGGTGAGTCCTCGACCTGTGCTGAGTCGTCTCTTGGGTCGGAGGCAGCGGCCCGAGCCGCTGCAATTAGCGATGCCAGCAGTCTTAAACAGGAGCTGCTTGCGGCTTTCCGGGATGACTTTACTGCTATACTTAAAGCAGAGTTTCATGCTGTTCTTGGTGAAAGTCTTTCTTCGATTAAGTCCGAGCTGCTATCCTTCAAGAAGGAATTGTCCTCTGGCCTCACTAGGAGAGTTTTACGGGGCTAAACGTGACGGTTGCTGAGATGGAGAAATCCCTATCCACCTGCACTGATGACATCGTTAGCCTCCGGAAGACAGTAGACAGCCTTACTAAAACTGTGGCACAGTTGGAAGATAAATGTGATGACTTGGAGTCCCGGTCCCGGCGTCAGAACATCCGCATCATTGGTGTCCCGGAAGATGACCCTTTATCAGCTTCGACGGCTGCGGTCTCTCGGTTGCTGAAGGAAGCCTTTGGTTTCGCTGAGGCACCGTTGTTAGGCCGCGCTCACCGTATCCCGATCCCTAAACCCAAGGCAGGTGAGCGCCCTCGCCCCATCGTAGCTAAGCTACATTACTACACTGACTGTGTGAAAATCCTGTCGAAGGCAAGGGAGCTGCAGCGGATTCAGATGAATGGTATGACTATCTTTGTCTTCCCCGATTATACTGTCAGGTATACAGGTATACTGCACGGGCAGCCTTTACAGATTGCCGTCGCCGGCTCCGTGGCATTGAGGGGGTCCGGTTCGGCTTGCTTCATCCGGCCCGACTGCGGATTACCCATGGTGGAACTACGCGAGTTTTCACCTCTCCCGAGGAGGCTAATATCTACATTGGGTCTATTACCAAGTGAGAGCTATAATCACAAGGATTTGTTTCACATTCTGGGGACTTTGATTTGTCTGGTTAAGTATTATTTTCATATTAAGCAGAAATGGGAAGAAAGGCAGAAAAGAAAAGAGAATGTTGATTTCCTAGAATAGTGCCTATTGTATATTTTAATTTTCTCTGTATTCTGCTGACTCTGCAGGAGTCGCCTAGTATCAAAGGGAGCTTTTTTGTTGTTGTTGCGCTGTTTGGCTGTAAGGATAAGTTTTCTAGTGGCTCATGTTGGAGTCTGCACGGTCCCTTCATTTGGGGAAGGGCAGAGTGCAAGTAAAGGGTGGGGGAAAATGATTGTATATGGTTTTTTTTTTTTTTTTTTTTGGCCCTTCTTGGGGATGGAGGGGGTGGCAATATCTTTCAACTTCTGTTATAAACAACTGGTCGCATGTCCGTTGATTTGAAAGCTTCTTCAGCTCCTGTTAGATTCCTAAGTTGGAATGTTTTAAAGGGCTTAATATCCCCCGTGAAAACCCCATCTAAAAAAAACTCTCATCGAACGCCTAAACCCCCGATATAAGTTTTTTCTACAGGAAAAACATCCTTTTTAAAAGCAAATTTGGGTCCAGGGGTCAAAAATTCCCTGGGGTTGGAGAGATTTCCACCCCCCGGGCCCCTTTAGCCAAAAGCTGGAAAGGGGGTAAGGCCCTATTATGTTTTTAAAAAAAAGGTTTATTTCAAGGGAAACAAAAAATCATTTCGAGAAAAAAAATGGCCCCAAAATTTTTGAAAAATTTTCAGGGAGTCTGTTCACCAACCCCTTTCTTATTAAAAAGAACTTTTGGGCCCCCAAATTTTGAATTTAAACCCCGATTTTAAAAAAATAAAGGGGTACCCCCCCCCCCAAAAACCCCCTTTTCTTGGAAAAACTCCCCAAGGGGGGGCAGGGGGGACGGGGAACGGGGAAGGGAAAACCCCGGGAGGGGGTCGCTTTTTCATCTCGGGGCCCAACCCGGCAAAATGCTAAAACCCCCCCCCCAGGTTTTGGGGAAGGGCCCCAAAAAGGGGGAGGGAGACCAGGGGGGGCAAAAAACCCCAAAAAAAGGGAAAAATTCTTTTTTTAAAGGGGGAAAAAACCCGGGGGCCCACCCCGCATAGATTTTTTTAAGGGGGGGCTCAAAGGGACCGAGCACACCGGAAAACACCGAAAAGGGGGGAAAGGGCCCTGGGGCCTTTATAAAATTTCTTTTTAAAACCCCCTTCGGGGCCCGGGGGGAGGGGGAAAAGGCTGGGGGGGAAAGAGGGCCCAACAAAAAGGGGGCCACAAAAGGGGGGAACCAAAAGGGAAAAAAAAGGGGGCACAACCTCTGGGAAGGGGAACAAAAAGCCACCGGGGGCAAACCAAACTAAGGGGAAAAAAAAATAAGGCTAAGAACAGAAAAAACAAAAAAATTCAGGGAAACGGGCAAGCAAAAGGCCCCTTTTTTCCGGCATTCCCCCAAATGAAAAACGACGGGGCTTCAAACGGGAAAGGGGGCTCCGAAAAAAACCCGGAAGGGGGAGCGGGGGGGAGGGGACCGAGCCCAAGGGGCAGGAGAAAAAACCCAAAAGACCCCGGGCCCAACGGGGGAAAAAAAAAACAGCCTCGGAAAAAAAATCACAAACAAGGAAAAAGGGGGGCAAAACTCGGGCCCACCGGGCAACAATGACCCAAAAAAATTTTATTGTAACGGGGGGGAAAGCGGGCCACAAACGGGCCGGGGGAGGATTTGGGGCCCTCAGGGAAAGGGGCACCCTAGGGTAAAAAATTTGGGGGGGCCGGGTCAAAAGGGGGTGCCCCAAAAAGGGGGAAAAAAACACAACAAAAAGGGGAAAGGGGGGGGGGGGCCCCCGGGTCGGACGGGGGGTTTTCCGGGCCCAAAAGAAAAATTTTTAAAAGGGCCAAAAAGCCCCTTTCTTTTCGGTTTTTCAAAGAGGCCCTGGGGGCGGGGGCTGTTCCCGCCCCCCCCCCAAAAGGGTTTCAATTTCTCTTGGGGGTTTAAAAAAGGGGAAAGAAGGGAAAAAGGGGGGAAAAGGGGAGGGGAAAGATTTTAAGAAAAAACCAGAAAATGGGGGAGGAAAGGGGCCCGAAAGGGGAAGGGAAAGAAGGGGGGCAAACAAAGGGCAGGGGGGAAAAAGGGGAAAACGAAGGAATTTTTAGCCACCCCCAGTTTTCCCCGGGGGGGAAAAAGGTTTTTGGGGCCCGAGAAAGCCCAGGGCGGGGGAATGGGAGTTACCCTTTGGGCCCCCTTTTAAAAAGGGGGGTTTTTAGGGAGGGGGGGGGCCGGGTTTAAACTACTTTTATATTTTGCCTCCCGGGTTTTTTTGTCCCAACTCCCCTCCCAAAAGAGGTTTTTTTTTCCGGGGGGGAAAGTTTTTGGTTTGACAAAGGGTTTTTCCCTTTCCTGTCTTTTGTGTTTGCCATTGAACCTCTTTCGCTGCGCTAAAGACCCCCCTCTTATTTTTATGGGAATTGACCGTCTGGTGTTGAACTTTTAAAATGCCTTATATCAGACGACCTTCTCCTTTTAGTTTTGGGGTCCTTTTCTGCTTCCCAAATTTTTGGATGTTTTGGGAAATTTTGGATCTTTCTTCCCGGCCCACAAAATTAAATTTTCCCTTTAAAAATGAATGTTTCCCCGTAAAAATTTATTTGGCCCTTTGGGGAAATTTGGGATCCCCGACATTCCTTTTTGGGGGGGAGCCCCTCAGGGTTTTGGGACTTGGGAAAATTTTAAAATTACACAAAACTTTGCCCTCAACTGTTTTTTTTTTAGAATTTTGCCCCCCTAGTTTCTCAAATCGGCCAAACAGTTTTCAGAGATGGAACCTCTCCCCCTTCACTGATTTGGGAGGATTAATGTTATTAAAGAAAAGTTTACCTAGATTTTTTTTTTATTTCAATGTATCCCCCGTTCCCCAAACCCCTTTTAACCCTTTTTTTCAAGTCCCTGGATCAGATGGGTTTTTTCTTTTGGGGGAAAAAAATAAAGGGCCCCAAAAATTTAGGCTTTCTTCTATTGCAAAAAGGTTTTAAAACCCCAAAGTGGGGGGGTCTTTCCCCTTTCCCAAATTTTTTGGCCCAAACTATTCTGGGCTTCACATATTCATAAAATTTATTTTTTGGGAAATTCACCCCAATTGATCTGTGTAAACTTGAAAGTCCCAAACGTTCTAAAATCTTTTTTTCAAACCTTTCCTCAATTTTTTCTATTTCATCACTACCAATTAAACCCAAACCCTTTTTTTTTAACCCAAAAACCTTTTAGTGCTCTTAAAAACCCTTTAAAAATCTGGGGCCCCAATTTAAAAGGGTCAATTTTTAAAATTTTTGTCTCTCTCAAATAATGCCCCCCATATCCCAAAAAAAACATATATTTTCTCCTGTACCATAAAAGTTTTGGCCCAAAAGAGTTTGGCATGAGAGACATTTGTACAATGAGAGATCTTACAAAGGGTGGTCCATTTCTTAGTTTTTCAGATTTTCCCCCTAAATTTTTGCCTACTTACTTCTCACTGTTTTTTCAATTTTCCCAATTTGAAAAATTGTGTTTTTTTGGGGTTTTTCCCAAAATTTTTTTAAAAATCTTCCTGTTTGGGGCCCCCATGGGGGGGACCCTTTTAAATTCTGAAAAAAACTTGAAAACAAAACCCCTTTTTTTTAAAATATAGGGAAACCTTTATGGGAATTGGAAAGGGCCCCATTCCCCGGGTAAAACCAGAAATCGGGAAGTGAAAATTGGGGGCTGAAATGTCTGAAAATTTATGGTAGGATAAAGTTTTCTCAGGGATATGCCCCCAAAACATACCATTTTTGCCAGGTTACACTTTTACATTTTAAAATAAAAAACAAGTCCACTTTCAAAAACCCGTTATCAAAAAATGTTTTTTCCCTTCCCATTTTTTGGGCCCGTGTGACAGATGGGCCCGGCCTCCCCTACAACCTTTAATTCATATTTTTTTCTTTTGCCCGAGCTTAAAAAAAATTGTGGAACTATGTTTTTTTTCCATACTTTTTGGGGTTTTTGGGGAATCCAGATCCGAAGCGATCCACTAATTGGCAATTTTTTTGGAGTTCCCGGGACCTCACTTAATCTTTCGCCCCCTGCGGGGGGAGGTCTTGGCTTTTCTGTTTCTCTCCTTTTCCAGGCCCCGCTGCATTTTTTACTCTGCTGGGAAAACTCTCCTAACCCCCATCTACTTCACAAGGCTTAATACTGTAAGATCATGCTTAAGGATAGAAAAGATTTTTTTGGTAACAGTGAAAGGTAAAAGTTCAGCAAAAAATTTTCTCACAAGTGGGGCACCTTTTTGAACATACATAAAAATCTCTGCCTTTATAATGCATAGATTGATGTGACGGGGCCATCGTGTCATTGTGACTAAAAATTTACAGATTTTAAATTGAGTAAAAAGGTGGGTTTCCCCTTTTAGCTTTTTCAATGCCGTCCAACCCTCTTCCCTCCACCCCCTTTTTTTTTTTTTTTTTAACTGTGTTAAAAAAGAAAAATCGGAGAAGTCATGTAAGCTTTGCAAAATATATGCAATGTCAATGTATGTATGATCTCCTGATAAACAAATAAACAAAAAAAAACTGTTTATTTTATTTACTCTTTGTTGGGTAAATGACAAAAAAAAAAAGTAGAAGAAATCTGTGAGGGGGTAAATAATTTAGAGTACTGTATTTGAACTGGATTGAATTATCCTAAAATGCGTATATTAAAGAGCTTTATGTTGCATAATTGTATTGTTTTTAATAGCTAAAAAAGTGCATCATTAACATACCTTTGCCAGCATGTTTCTGAGTCTTTTTTTGTCAGCAGACTTCGTCCATACTGTTATAATTTTTACATTAGTTAGAACTCTATTCCTTCATTTTACCGAATTAAGTTGCAAGATGATGGCTGTAGTTAGTGCATTAGAAGCACCAAACAATGCCCGAAAGATAGCAATGTTATGTGAGAGCAGACACAGTCTGATGAAGAAGGCCTGGGTAAACAAAAAAGTTGATAAACCCTTTCATGGTACCAGCTATGTTGGATTTGAGATTTTGGCTTACTGCATAAAGGAACGAGGACCTGAGTGCATTTTAGTACATTCACCCATGCTCATTTTGTGCTGAACAGAAATCTAGGCAAACCCAAGGGGATGACATAAAAGCAAAAAAAAAACCCGGCCTGAGGGACTTCATGGGAGATGTGATGAGTCAAGCTGTAAATACACTAAGAAGCTGAAAATGAATGAGGAAAGGTCATGGGTACACGGACAATACCTCGGCCATGCTTTAGACTGTCAGACAAACTTTCTGCACCGCCTTCTCTTTCAAGGTGAAGTAACAAATCAGTTGGAAAATATACATGGCTTGGTGCCTTTGTAATCCTGGGTATTTATTACATCTAGTTTTGTAAGTTGTGCATCCCCATAAATTAACATCACATCACGGATAAGTTCATTGATTTCAGTAATTCATTTAAACATAAATTTCATACACTCACAGGACACTTTGTAAGGTGCACCTTTTTTATACCTGGTGGGACCCCCTTTTGTCTTTTGAACTGCCTTAAAACTTTATAGTGTACTGACATAAACAAGACATTTTCTTTCAATTAATTGCTGCTCACTGGACATTTTCTCTTTTTGGGAACATTATCTGTAAACCCCAGAGATCAAGTGTTAAAATCCCAGTAAATCATTGGCTTCTGAAACCAGTCTGTCTGTCAACAACAACTATATTATGTTCAGTAACCCTTTCTTCCCCATTCTGGTCAAGTAATTTTGTTTTAGTATACACTGAGTGATACATTTTAAGTATTTATTTCTGTTAATTTTGATGGTTATGGCTTGCAGGTAATGAAAACCCAAAATTCAGTTTCTCTGAAAATTTAAATATTGCATAAGACTAATCAAGAAAGGTGGCTTTTAATACAGATTTGTCAGCCTACTAAAACTTATGTTTGTGTATTATGCAGTATATGCACTGAGTACTATGCATGGGGTTGTTTTGCATGAATAACTGCGTCAGTGTGGCGTGGCCTTCATCCTGTCTTCATTTTTGGAGTTTGGTGTCATCTTTATTTGGGCAAAACTCCATAGATTCTATATGGGGTTTGGTTCAGGCAAAAAGCTGACCAAACAAGCCCAGTGATACCATGGTCATTAAACCGGGTATTGGTACTTTTGGAATTGTGGGCATGTAGCAAGCCCTGCTGAATTTTGATCTTCGAATGAAACACAAAATAAGCGCTTATAACATAACTTTGGACCACTGAGCAACAATGTCAATGTGCTGTCAACGTCACTTCTATAGCACTCTACAACAAACAAAGTTGCACTAAAGTACTACACAGCAGGGACAAAAATATTTGCTAGAAGTAGTTAAAAAGAAATCAAAAAACAGAGAATAAGAAGAATACAACATTTCACTTGTTTAAAAAGAAATTAACATAATGTTAAAATAGAAATAGCTTGGAAATCAATCTATATTTATTTCAAAAGCCAAGTAGTGGCTTGCTCAGGCAAGACACTTCTGAGGTCTCTAGTTAAGTAGTGGCCTCACACAAGGACTGTGACGGTTGTTGCCTGGCTACACTCCACACCTTGTAAATCTCTCCCCAACTCTTTAATAAGCTTTGCTTCACATTCCTCCCAAACTTGTTGTTATCTTTGCTGCTTGTGCTCCTTTTTCAGCAACATTTTTGCCCATCAACTCTACCTTGGTTGATTCTTCAGCACCAACCTTTGGTAATTATTTGTGTCAGCTTTTGCTCCCCATATCCTTCTATCACAAGTCCAAAATCTCCTTGATGTTCCTCGTACAAGGCTGAAAACCAAGAGGGACAGGGCATTTCAGACTGCGGCACCTAAGCTGTAGAACAGTTTACCACCACAGCTTCGCTGTGCTGACTCTGTAGAGATTTTTAAAAAATGGATTTTTGAAAACTGTTTTGTTCTGCCAGGCTCGTATGTCATGATTTTGTTGTGCCTTTTATGTATATCGTAACATGATTTTCCTCCACAGTGCTTTGTGACTTTGTGTCTGTAAAAGGCGCTTTATAAATACACTTTACTTACTTACTATTACTTGATGGCTTGCTCTACTGGTGAAGGATGTCAGTCAATGTAGTGGGTCAGTTATCAAGTCAGCAGTCTAGCCTATGAATATGTAGAACCTAAAATGGCCAGAACATAACATTTCTGTATTAAACTAAATACCTTCTTATTTTTTAGTCTTCTGTGATATTCAAATTTAGTTAGAAACTAAATTTGGGGTTTTAATTTTAGCTGTAAGCCATAAGCATCTAAATCACTATGTGTGTAATGAATCTATATAAAATGAGTTTCACTTTTTGCAATTCAGTTACTAAAATAAATAAACCTTTTATTCGTATTTCACTGCAGCCTCATGAACATGCTTATGGCTTATTGGTTTGTCAACTGTCTATTGAGAAGAGATGAAGAAGAGCATATTTCAAAAAGAAATTTGAAAGTGATTTGGCACCAGAATGTGAGTGCTGTTTTTGTGTTCCTGTGACCCTGAATAGATAAATTATCCAAAAAGGGGGAAAAACAGATCTCCCCATGCTGTGTTTTTTAAAAAGGCAGGCATTGTTTTTTGTGTCCTGTTCCTGATCTGACTTGCAGTTTTCTTTATCCGCTGGCTGTCTGGCACCACTCTTTGAATGGGTGTTTTTTGATACAGCTAGCACTGTCAGTGCAGTCACAAAAATGTGGGCTGCACAGAGACATCAGAAGAACTCTGGCAGATCCTAGTGGATGGGTACAGTTGACAAAATTTTCACCACACCAGCTTGGTTATAGAGCAGTCTATGGAGCCGATAGGGAGGTATGAATTTCACCTAATCCAGCTTGCTACAGACATCTGAATACATTTGTATGCCTTGAAAGGAATATATTTAGATTTTTTCTTACCAGTAATATAATTGAAAACTTCACATATCTGATCTTTTGATCCATCATCAGATAACAGTCAGCTTTGTTTTTCTTTCTGTTTCTTGAAAGTCAATGTTTGTTTAATCCATCTGTGTTAAGTCTTTTCTTGAAACTGGGCCAGGCTGTGACAAGACTCTGATCACTCCATGTCCACAATGTGTCATGACAAGCCTGACATATGCCAACAGCTCTCTGTCTGGTATATATTTATGTATTTGTGTACAGAATCATCACACCCATTTGTGTTTTTTTGTCTTTGTCTTTTGCCCTCCACAGTGAAGGATTTTGACTTTCTAAAATCTATCAATGCAACAGCAGAAACAGAACCCCTCTGCTTTGTCACACACAACAATCTTTTCTAATACATTAGTACTAAGCTGTCACCTGTCAGCCCAATAACAAAAACCAAAAGCCATAACTTCTGTAGTTGCGCTTTAGCAGCAATTTCTTCTTCAGGTTAAAGAGCCACATTTACCATGATTAACTTCTTGTTGTCTGGAGCAGAACAAAAATACTCACCAGCTGTGTGGCCTTTGAACCTGAACATGCTGTTTCGTTGTCCGATGAGCTAACCCCTCCCACCTACTTCCTTATGTCTAAGGGGATTGCTCAATCCAGCTCTCCATCCAACGGGTCCGGACTTCCCTAAACCTGAAAAGTCTTACTAAGCAGGTTCACTGAAAGTTCTGTTTAAGCTGGTGTCGGGAAATGACTCGCCTAGCCTCTGACAGCCTACATCCAGAAGTCTCGCCCTTCTTCAACCGGAGGTCTGGACGACTGAGTAGCCAACCGCAGTCGTTCACAGTCCGACAATCACTCCTGTTAACGGCTGCTCATTCCCTAATATTACAACTGGCACTTGGTATATGGGCTAGGTTAATTTTAGTGACTCGGCACGAGCCCCAAGGGCGTTGTTTTAACAAATTTGGCTAAGGCAACCTATAAAAACCTCCTATAATTTCTTAGAACCAGGCAACAAGACTTTTTACCACCAATGAAAAACCAAAAACTAGGTGACTCAAATAATTGAATGTCCACGATTTAACTAGAATTTTATATGCTTTCTTTAATTAGTAATGCTTTTGCAGGGGTCAGCAACAGCTTAAATTCAGCAACACAATAAATTCAATGATAGAAATAAATCAATCAACTCAACCTGTCTTTCGCTGATGCTGAAACTAGTGAGTTTGGAGAGACTTCGAAGACGGAGGCTCGTCCATGCACCCGATGGAGCTGTTCCTTCGGGTAACAACGAGTGGTTTCTTGAGGGGGATACGACTTGATCTTCAGTTTTCCTCCTTTAAGTGGCAGGCTCTTATGCTCCAGGCTTTGATGGTTAAACAGTCTCAGAGGACAATGGCTTCCAGAGGCTGAAGAGTTGAAGGAAACCCCGGGGACTTAATTGAGGTTGATTCAGGACTTCCAGCCTTGTAGATGAAATCAGATTCTTAATTTTGAGGCACAGTCCTTCAGGGCTCACGGGTTGATCCTCTTTTTAATGCAGTCGATCAGGAGGGCTGTGTCTCTGGTACTTCTTCCATCTAAGCATCTTTTTCTCCGTCCGATCTTGTTCACTGGTCTTCTGCGAGGAAACAACCCCGTTCCTTCCTTCAGCTTTGCTTTTATAGTGCTTGATGCTTTCACCAGTCAGCTCCTTATTAGGCTTTCCAGTTATTGCTCAACCTATTCAGCTCAACTTCTTGGTTATTGCACAATACTTTAGTCATGGTCATTGTGACCTACTGGTTCCTGTTTTTTCGGCCTTGGAGCTTGTTGTAGTCGCATCCTCCCTTCCTCCCGTTGTCCTTTAAAGGTTCTCTGTCAGCATACAGCTGGCTCTTGTAACTCTTAGTCATCCTGCACTTCTCTCCCTAATCTGCTCAGTCTTAAACTTTACACAGTATAACACATTCCATTCTCAGCTTTATATATTTACTTTAAGACACAGTTATAAAAGTATCACTTCATTCTTTTTATCCATCACTAATAATCAACATTATATCTTTCATATATGGTTGATTGAGAATTTTAAACCTTAATGTTTTGTATTTATTATCAGTTCTCAATCATATTTCAATCATTTGTGTTCTAACTTGAAAATCAAAGATTACTCGTTTCATTTATTACTTGTAAAAGAATGGAAAATCATCATACATAATTTCTTCGGCTACACTTGTTTATGGTTCTGCAAAAGATAAGACAGTTAATATTTATCTCCACACAGGCCTCTCCAGTCCTCTCAGCTCCAGAATATGAGAACATGCCTGTTTCAATCTGCACTGCTTCAACTGTATTTTTTAATAATTGTTGCATGGATTACACAGAAATATATCTATTGTAATTTTTATGGATTTAACTGTGAGTACTTCATGAATGCTGCATGGATTACATGGAATGATCTCACCTTATTTTGACAGCTGGTTTCTTCACAATTTGCTAGATATGCAATAGAAATAGTGCAGAATTTGACAAAGAGTGGCAAGTTTTCAACTTGACTGACACTGCTATTCATAGGGATGTTACTAAGCTTGTAGCTTCTCATTTCAAGCAGGTGATCCAGTATAGCAACAATCAGCTTTTATTAAAATCTATTTTTTAGGGTTTATTTGTTGAGTCTGACTTACTGATTTTTTAAAACTAGTTTACTGTAGTCCAGGGTCCTCCACAGTCCCAAAATCTTAAAGGAACAAAAGACCTACTTGCTAGACTCACTGCCGAAAAATCTATAGAAACTGCATGGCACTATTATGTCAACCTCAGAGACATGTGACCAAAGTCTCTGAGGAAAGTTTCAGACATGTTATGTAATCCATGCCAAGAAGAATTTAGATAATTTTGAAGGCAAAGGGAGTACAACCAAGTACAAGGTGTACCCAATAAAGTGGCAGGTGAGTATATAATGTACTATTACTCTGAGGTCAGCTTTGGTCTTGGCCCATCTCAAACCTACCTTAGCTTTTACCTCAGGGACAAACTAGTCCGTATTTATAGTAATTGAAGATAACAATAGAGTTAAACTGCAGGTAAGGTAATAATAACCCCTTATACATTTTTAAGAACTACACTTAGAAAATTCTAATTGGTCCCTTTAATTTAAATGCCTGTACAGTCGCAGATTATGGAATATGTTTGTATTAGTGTAGTATTAGATTGCCAGTAAAATCTTATTTCATGTTTTCTGCTTCATGTCAGCATTGAACAGAAGAATGGCGGCAGTTTGGCTGCTGCTGAAGAAGTAGGGAATACTTATGTGAATAACAAAACCCCTTAAGCCCAAGGCAAATTCAGCCGGTAACACTTCCACAATTCCAAGGCCAAATTAAACAACCTTGGACTCTGTGAATGAAATGCACAAGATAATCTTAGAATTCAAAAAGGATCCTGATTCTCTTAAAGAGAAGAGACTGATAATAAGCTTTTTGAAAGAAAATTCCCTTCGTCAAATCTAAATCGTATAGTATGGACTCGAATAATCAAATTAGCAATGGTTATGTCTGTCTACATTTGCCATCTGACCGAATCATTTTGCCAACAGTTTGATTATTATTTGATTAAATTTTTTTTTTTCCAAATTACTGAAGAGACATCTAGAAAGTCAATATATGAAACAGCTAAGCAGTAAAGTAATTATTTAGAGGTAAAATAAGTTGGACAGAGACAATATATATATATATATATATATATATGCATATATATTTCAAAAGTCATTTTTTCTTTTGATTTGATGTTTTCCAAATTTTCAGAAATGTATGTTTTAAATTAAAAGATATATATATTTTCATGTTTTATTTGGAGAAGTAGTTGTTACTGTTAAGTTGTTACTGTTAAGCCCTGTAAAGGCCCAGTTCAATTATCCCTACATGTAAAGGTGTGGGATTCCCTACTGAGTGCTTGATATCTAAGATTAATGATTTTCCATATTTCTTGCTCATGGTTCAATCCATTGTTATAGTGGAAGAGAAAAACATTATTATCTATATTCAGAATTCCTTTTTTTCTGCAGCCACTTTTTCTAAGGAAAATTTTATTTATCACTGTTTTCTATTTTATGTTGTGTCTTTCTGCATTTACTTGATTTTAAAGCTTGATTTGGCTATTATTCCTTGTGCTCAATTTTTATACACTTTTGTATGCTTGCTTTCGATGTACTGTATAAATAATTTTTCAATCAGTGACCAGGAGAAACTTCAGTGGAAGTCCAAGATGATATTCAGCTCAGTCTTGAACAGGTTACCATGCATTCCTTTCTTCTTTGGTTCTTCACAGAGGATCATCTACACTATTCTAGCTTTTCAAGAATGTTTAGTTTTTATGCAGAAAAGGTAGCAACTTCCTTTGTTTGGATTCACTGCTTAGCAGCCAAGTGTCTTGGCGATATAAATAAATTATGTGCAGTGTAATCATAACTGCATTTCGACACCAACAGGCCTCTTTATCTCCCTGTTAGTACAGAAACAGTGTATTAGTGTTTGTGTTTAAGGAATGACAAATTTAAATTTACTTACATAAAGGTGCAATGTGCTGCTTTTATAATGAATAGGATAAGAATAAGATGCTTACATGTGTGCTTCTATAGCAGCAGGCTGCTTAATTGTATTGGAGGTTTTTGAGTGTGTATTTGTTTGCATTATTTTCAACTTGCCTGTGTGCATCAGCTTGCACAGCAGAGATAAGACCAGGATCACTGGGTTGTAGCTGTGCTGCTACAGTAGTAATGAGCTGCCTGGTGCCTCAGCATTTTTGATGAAGTCTTGCCTGTGATCCCTTCTCTATCTAATCCCTGCTGGCCAGGCTTCTAGCTGCCTTGCTCCTATTAGTGCAGCTTGTATCTAATGCAAGCTAAGGATCTCTAACATTAACTTTCTCTTGACTGGTTTAATAAAGGCTTGTGTCCCATAGTGAGGCTTTGAATGCATTTCCATGCTAACAAACCCCTTGTAAAACATGATATATGTTTCAAAGTGCCCTAATGAGGTTGAGATACAATGTGAAATGTGAAAAGAGGTACAATTCATGGTCCAACCATGGAGCAGCTTTTGGTGGATCTCATAAGTGTGTAAGGTCAGATCAGAAAGTAATGTGGATTAACGTGTGCTCTTCCCAGCTGGATTATGTCTCTCAGAGCCTTCGCATTGGCCCATCTGTACACCCCCCATATTTGCAGAGCCTTGTGTCCTTCTTGCTAGATGAATTATTCATTTACCAATGCCCCGACTCATATCTGTGGAGACAGCAGCTCTCTTCTGCTATTCAGCTGCATTAACATAACTTATTAGGGACCAAAGCTCTTTTAAGAATGTTTTAATCATGTTCACGGTTCTTTTTTACATCTGTCGTCTATGTTTTTCTCCTTTCTATGTAAATGAAAATGTAATAGTATTATCTTCCATGTTGTCGTTCCCCTCTGACCTGTAGAGTTCCTGTCCACACAACTTGAACCTTTTCAGTATTTGTCACACTACACGACAAATCTCAATGTATTCCATTGGGATTTTATGTGATAGACCAACATAAAGGAGTGCCCAAATATAAAGTGAAAGAATAACTTTTCATTGTTATCTTTTTTTCACACATACAAATCTGAAGTGATTTGTACATTTGAATAAAGCCAAATACTCTGAAACCCCTAGATGAAGGTGGAACCAATTGCCTTGATAAATTACCTAATAAGGAAATAGAGTGGCCTTGTGTGTAATTTAATCTCAGCAAAATTCTAGCTGTTCTGTGAAGGTCTCAGGACAGCATTGCAAAGAGTAAGGACCATGCCAAACAGGTCAAGGACAAAGCTGTAAAGTTGAAAGCAGAGTTGGGTTATAGAGTAATATCCCAAACTTTGAACATCTCACAAAGATCCATCATCAGAATATGTAAAGTGTTTGGCACAGCTGCAAACCCACAAGGGCATGGCTGTCTACCTCAACTAATATTTTAAGCAAGGGGAACATCACCCAGAAAAGCAGCTAAGATGCCAATGGTAACTCTGAAAGAGCTGCAGTGATACACAGCTTAGGCGGTAAAGTATGTTAACAGTAAACAAATCTGGCCTTTCAAGGGACGTGAGACTTTGGAAAAAACATTTAGGCTGTAAAAACTTTCATCAGTCTAGTGGTAATATCATTCATTCATTCATTCATTAATTCAATCATTGCCTGTATGGCCTGTCCTTCAAATCTACTTACCTGTCACTACCCTCCATCAGAGAATGTTGACTTGTCATCTGTACTCTATGACCACACAGAAACATGTGTTGGAAGAAAAAGAACTACAGAAATCAATAAAATAGTGCTCACTAGATTTTTTATCCTCTTGCCAAATATGTCCAAAACATTCTGTTATATAGTATGTCCCGCATGGGGAGTTCAACATTATAAAATCTAATGCAAAATGTAACAAGGTTCAAAGGTTTGTAGAAAAGGGTTCACACACCCGCATACATTTTGGGGATTGTTGTTTTAGGATGATATGAATACACTTTTGCCCATGCTCTGAGTGCAAATCAGAAGGGAAAATATTATTTTAATAAAATACTTTTTGAATATTATTTCCTGAAGTAGAAATCACTAACCTTTTGGGCAACTGATTCTTAATTTTCTGTTACTTAGCCCTCACAGTGACTTACCGAATGGAGTTTTGGACTACCAAGATGGCATCGAGAAACGTTTATGGACTCACAAGATGGCCGTCTCGAAGTCAGAGGTGACGATGTCACATCCAGATTAGCTGTTCAGCTAACACAAAGAAAATAGCTTATATAGCAACTCATCTAGGGTCCACATGTACCTTTAAATATCATTAATACAAATATGAATGTGTGTATGAGCGCTGGTGGCATGTTACGACTGGTCGCAATGCATACAGAATGATTCAACACAGCTGGAATGGAGTTTTGACAAAAATTAAACTTGGAAGACTCTTCAGCCAATCATCCCTCCAGGCTTCGCTTTAAAAGACCTTCATACACAGAATCTCCCGCTCTTCAGCTGAGCTTCGACCGTCCTCCACCCCATCTCCACCATCAGCCTTCAAGCTCCTTCCTACTCCCTTATCTCCTCAGGCCTTCACTACGCCACACAGATAAAATGGAGCAATTTATATTACCGGACCATCAGTGCTAAAACCACTCATTGAAATAAATGTTGTTGTAACTTTAAACTGTAATTCATTACAAAAAACTAGCACCAATTTTCCCGGCCAGACACAAGCTCTCACATTAACCCCTCTGATGAATAGGATGACAGGAGGTTCGAGGAGTAGTGAGTTGTGTGGCGGCCGCTCTCAGTAGGAGCAGCGTCTGCTACGGTTTCAGTGCTGTTTCCTTCAGGCAGTGGGTAAAAATTGCTTCATCTGGAAAACTGCCTAGGGAATCTATGGCTCAGATTCTATTCTGCAGAAACTCAGACAGAAAGGTTAAGGCAACTAGTCTTAGGCTGGGTTTACAGCAGACCATACTTAATTTTGGATCCGAAGATGCGGTCTGACTCAGTTAGCGAGATCCAGACATTCATGCGCATTTCCTCCAATATGTAACCTGTTGAGGCTGCAGGTAAAGAGGAAGAGATGCTGCTGTGCATAGGGTGTTGTAGCTCTGCGATGTCACAGAAGATTCAGTTGCAAAACTCCTCCTTCCTATGGGCTGCGTAGGGAGGATGGGTTAAAACTGTTCATTCTGGGATTGAGAGTTTTTACCAGTCATCCTTTACAAAGACAACTTTAGCAAGCAGTGTTCATAAGTGGTAGGCTATTGATATTTTCTGCAACTTTTGGGCTGAGCAAGGTTGTTTATTTATTTTTACCTGAAGATGCGGAACTTAACATACCTCTTTATTGCAATGCCATTTGCCAATATTTACCAATGTCCTTGAAAGACTTTATCAAATGTATACCTAAAAAATGAATGTAAATATTATATATTGGGACTACTATTACTATAATTATACATTTATTCTGGATAAATTTAGCCTTGAGCTACTTCTTCAAAAGAGTGAACTTCTACACTACATAACTTAAAGGTTGTACAGCAGCCATGTTCTGTACTTGTAACTTAAGCTGAAAATTTAAATTATAATGAGTAATATATAAAGACATAAACATGAACTGTTACTTCACTGGCAAGCAGAAGCTTCGAAATGTGGTAGGTCTAGTCTCACTTAAAGTTTAGAGCCACCTCATTTACGATAGGGACAGTTTGCACTTCTTAAAGATAATTATCAGACTAAGTATTAATTTGACATTTTGATACAAAGAAATAATGCCAGGCTTTCATTTACGTTGTGTACAGTGCCTGTTAAAATGATAGAATTTTGTGATGTAAAAAGGCCACCATGGTTAAGTGTGCACACCCTTAGGCTAATACTTTGTTGAAGTATACTTTGTTGTTGTCTTTTTTGGCAGGAGTCACACCTTGACTTGGCATTACTTGCCCACTCGAGCATTCGAATGTTTTCCAAATCTATCACATTGTGAGAACATCTCCTGTCTACAGCGTTCTTCAGGTGATACCACAGATTTTCTCTCAGATTTAGTTCTGGACTTTGGCTAGGGCATCACAAAACTTAGAGCTTTCTTGCATAAGTCATTCCTATGTTGAAACTGACCAGTTTGAATCGTATTACCAGTTTTGGCGATTTGGTAGTTATTGGTGACTGCTTTCACAGTCCCACAATGTATATATTATGTGGAGTTTTTTTGTATACTGTTATGCTTTTTTCATACTCTGCTGAATACCTTTGCAATGAGATCATTTTGATGCTTTGTAACTTATCTGCAAATTGTAGCTTTAGCTAAAAGATGCAAATGTTACAGTGTCAACAAAGTCCTAGAAAAGCAGCTAAAATTTACAGTAATAATGTTCTCTACAGTTGATGGCAGATGTAAACTCAAGAAAAGTAAAGGCTGAAACTGAAAGAAAAGATGCTTCAACAGTAATTTAAAGGAGGAGGAAAAGTGTACAAGCCTAAAACACAACACATCCCATCATGCAAATGACTTAAAAAAACCGAACACATGCCAAAAACTGTTAAAGAAAGGAATTTAATGTTTACAGAGGACAACAGTAAATGAGGATTACTACTCGAATCAGAATCTAAATGCATGAAAATACTTAAGGTACAGAACACAAGCACAAGGTGTCTCCAAACAAAGAAGTGAATTTCAGTTTGAATGCTAAGGGTGACAGAACCACAAATAAATCAAAAAAAAAATCTAAAGTCCTAAGGTTCAGGGCAGGGTGTGCCTGTTTTGGCAGTCAGGTTATTTCAGCTTTTATTTATTTTTTTTAGTTTTATTGTTCTTAAGTCAAATTGTGCAGGATACACTGTACGTCAAATTGTATGTGGGAAATGTTTTAAAATATTTTTGCAAAGTTGAATTTTCTACATCACAAACAAAACTGTCTTTATAAAAGGTGTGTATACACTTTTTTAAGTTACTGTACTGTATATTGCATTATTCCTATGTATTTTTAAAAATATCTATTATGCAATTCATTTTTAAGCATCACTAAAAAGAAGTGTTACTTCTTATGTTCAGTAGGCTAAATTGCTGTAAAGGTATCTTTATGGTTTCTGTAAAAGCAACTGGTAAACAACCAGTCTTTAAATTCCCCTTGTTTAACTTGAGGTTAAGGGCACATCAACATGCGACAGGAAGATGCTAGAATCGAACCCACAACCCTCAGTTTGCAAGACAACCACTCCTCTCACTGAGCCACAGTCAGCTTTCCATAAAAGGAAATTTGGTTTTAGTCTATAGGGCACCAAATGGCCTTAAATTTTGATTTAACTTAAATTGGTTTTTGTTTCTATGAAACACTTTTAATTGTCATTTGTATGAATGGTGCTATACATGTAAACCATGCTTTGCCTTTAAAAGGCAGCAACTAATCAGTGTGTTATAGTTATATAACAGCTATACACACACAGTGTGTATAGCTGGCTTTCTTTACCTTGGGAACTGTCTAGACAAATAACCATGCAGCAGAATTAAAAAAAAAAGTTTCATAACTTTGGTAACAACCTTGAGTCAGTAAAGCATTTACTGCAACTATTTATCTTAACTTGCCTCATAAGCTTGCAGTGCCGAAAAACAAACAATTTGTATTTTTTCCAGAACCATATATGACGAGTCATGTTTCTTTTTACTGGTCAACATTGACATTCTTGCTATTATACTTGTGGGAACAATATGTTATAGTTGCCATGGCACGTCTGTCGCTCTTTTCTGTCAGTTTCCCAGCTCCACGCATTTGATACTGATTCAGGCCATTAACTCACTCAAAACGAATTTTCAACAACCATCATTTTCTGTATTCAACTTTATATCAGCAGGAACACTGAGTCACCCTCAGTAACCTCTGTAAAAATACAAAACACACGGAGAGGAACTGGAAATGTTGTTAGCAACAGACTTTAAATTGTGTGTGATAAATTCACTTAAGCTTATAGGAAATAACAAATACATCTGTGAAATGAATAGGCATATTTAATAATAAAAAAAAACATGAAAAGGAAATAAAAAAACAAAAAGGCGACTTTATACTCTGCTTTTATTAGGCCAATAAAACCTCTCAAGGGGGTAGCCAGAAATAAAATATTTGATGTGTTCTAATGAAGATGTCTTTATTTCCATCTTGGTGCCTGTGGCTATTGTGTGCTTTACGTCTGGCTGTAACTTGGTTTTAATGGGGCTCCGTCACACCGTTATATTTCTGTAAATTAGCTCTATGGGTCTGCACAAGTCACAGAAACGTCCTCACTCCATTTTGTAAATTGTCACACATGCAGAGCAAGAAGGGTCCTTCAGAAATAATTAGTGTGTCACATGCTGTCAGGAGCAAAAATGCAAATCAAGGTCCAACATCTTGCTCTGTGATAATTTATCGATCTAGACAGAGAAGATAACATCCAATTTACTAATAGAGTCTGACTGAATGAGGCACCTCAGAGGAGGAAAGACAAACTAAAGCTTTTTTTGTCAACTCCAGGAGATTGTTTTTTCTTTCAAGATAGGTGCTATCTGAACTGTGCTGACTGAAATGTTATTGTTCCTCACATATTGAAACGATATCGGTCAACCCCTTTACAGTAGATTAGATGCAAACTGTTTTGCACACAACTTTTTCCCGACATGCTTAGCGAGAATATTATGTTTCCTCCTCCCCTGTCTTTTTTATAAATCGTGTCATTTGGGGTCAGAATGTAAAGTTAAAAGAAAACCTCTTGCAAATGTAGTGATGTGAATTACTCATCTTTGCTTGTGGGAAACACTTGCAAAGCTTCAGAACTATATAACAATATTAGATTTAAAGTTCATGTCAAATGAGGAGGACTTGTCTGGCTTACTATTATACATGTCAACCGGGATCTGTGAAGCTGTGTCTTAACAACTATCTTTAAGTCTTTGAAACCAAACAAAATGCAAATCTGTTCTATTTTTCTTCCATGAGCATCTAGTACAAATGTTTTTCAACAAAAATTGTTTGTTGTTCTGTTTGCTAAGTTATTTTTAAAAAGGTCAGCTCTAAGTAGGAACAGGAGAAAATAATTTAGAAACGCCAAACACCTTTTTGTAAGATAAAAAAAAGTGCTTTCAGTCTCTTCTTTAGGTTATGTGACAGTGCTTATTCATCAGCAGCATCACCAACTGGCCTTAGCAGAAGCTGAAGCCTAAAAGCTGCTTTTAATAGGAAGTTTTTTTCATATGTCTACTTCTGAATTAATTTTTGTAAGATTTCATACACTGGTGAAGATGACGGCATTTATGAATAACATTAAGTATATGTTTAAGCCTTCTTTATTAAAAAAATGTGAACTAATGATTTTCTACATGATAAATATATCTAATTGATCTTTTTCCCATATTCCTCAATACCAATATGCACATTGTTATTTAATATTAAATGCAAGCTTTACAACATGAATAGCATATTGGTGTACTTGTGTATATGATCATGTTTGATATGATATCAGCTAAACATGATCTATAATGCCTTGTAACAGCATTCATACTGTTAAACTTTTAAAAAATGTGTCACTTTGCAACCACCAACTTACATCTTATCGAGATTTTATGTGATATACCAGCCTAAAGTACCGTGTAACGTTGAAGTTGAAGGAAAATAACATAATAAAATCTGAAATGTATGTTGTATATAATTATTCAGCCCCCTTTGACCTGAGCGCAACAACCAATTGCCTTCAAATTGACTCCACCTGGGTGTAATTTCATCTTAGTACACTGTGTACAGTGTAATATATTATTTATTAAAAAGCTTATTTACTTCTCCTTTTTCCTGATTTGTAAAGTGTGCTCTAAGGGAATATGCTTCAATTAAAATCTTTACCTTTGTTTTTAAACACTAAATATTTGTTGTTGCTTAGAAGTACAAAAGAACCATCTTGTTCTCTGAATTGTAAATTAAGGCACAGGTGCACCACAATGAAAAAAAACTATCCCTCCCACATTTTGAAAAGACTTGCTAAAAGGACAAGCAAAGCAGAGGCACTGTTTCAAGTCCAAGAAAAACAATGTAAATAATTTAATTTAGCTGAATAATAAATAACCCTTTACGCCTGTGGCTTTTACAGATTTTCCGCCGATCAAAAGTACCTGTAAAAAGTGCCTTGTAAACATCCTCCTCCATGAACATTTTCACATTTTGTAAAGTTCAACTTCAATATATTTTAGGGGTATTTTATTCATAGACCAAATCAAAGTATTGCAGAATACTGAATGGGAAGGAAAATGATACATGATTTTCAAACATCTTTACAAAAGAAATGTCTAGGAAATTATGCTGTTCAATATATTCAGCTTCACTAAGCCTTTAACGTCTGTAATTAAAGCTGCAAGGCTTTTTGGGGTTCCCCAGGTTTGCACAAAATTTTTTGGCCATTCTTCTTTCCAAAATAGTTCAAGCTCAGTCAGATTTGATGGAGAGCATCTGTGAGCATCCGTTTTTCAAATTGTACGACCATTTTTTAAACTTTGATTTAGGTCCAGACTTTGATTCGGCCATTCTAACATTCCTTGATCCAAACCACATAGCTCTGCAATCTCATTAAATTATATTAAACTGGCCAAATTGCTGATAATTTTAGAACGTTTTCTGTATAATGTCATGAAATATCTACATAGAATTTTCACAGAATAACAATAGTTATAACAATAGTACATGGAATCCCTTGTTCTATTTTGTATAAGCTTCGCCTTTCAACACAGGCAGGTTTATCGCTTCATGCACTTGCAAACACTAAAAACTTTAGTCAACACCAGTATCGTTTACGTAAACAATACTGAAAAAAATTATTTAGTTGACTGCCCTCTTTTAATGGGGATAACGAGACGATGACGAGCTGAGTGAGTTTTCATTGACGAGACGGAAATGTTAGTGGATGGTCTGTGAGATGATTAAAATGCATGACATTTCTGCCTTTTGTGCACGTAATCTGTATCAGCAGTCCTACTCCATCCTTTCCTTGATTGGTAAAGCCCACCACCACAATGAGTTTATTAATTCATTAATGGACCCTGATGGTTGCAGCACATTCTACAAACAGTTTTGAACTTGAACACACTTTTGAACACATTGGGCTGGGAAAAAAATAGCTTTGGGCTGGTTGCTAAAATTTGGGCTGCTTTTTACAACACTTGGCAGGTTTTTAGAAAGTATTTATAGAAAAATTATATAAATATAGTTATTGTGGTGTGCCAGAAAAGTAAAAACGTACAAATTTGTATCATTAGTTCATTTATTTTGAAATGTAGAGAATCTGTCAAACTTGACATCATCAATCAGTGATAGTAATTTGTTAGTCAAGTGCCACTGTAAACCGTATTGGTTAATGTCAATTGAAAATGAATCTAAATGGTTTAAGAGTTCAACTAAGCTACACTAAGGTGCATTGGCCTAAAGCCCTTTACTTTTAAAAGTAAAGGGAGTAAATGTTGAGAGACAGCATGCTGAAGGGGTTAAATACAAAGATATATACATAAAGCAATGGCAAACTGATCCGGACCTAATATTGTGGATTGCACCTGTCCTAGAGGATGACTCAAAAGCTTGTTGTAAGTATTGTAATACATAAACCCGAGAGCAACTTCATAAATTGAAAGAAGATGGATCTGCATTCTTTATGAGTTTCAAGAGAGGTTAGGATTTGGCCACTAAAAGCCACAAAGATACATCAAAAGAAAACTACAGCTTCAACAATGTGGAAGAAGGCCCAGCATATATATATATATATATTGTATATATATAATATTATATATATATTATTATATATATATATATATATGTTATATATATATATATAATATATATATATATATATATATAATATATATGATATAGGCGATTGTTTCTAAGACTGCAAGCGAAGCTCAGCTTCCCTAAAATGTCAAAAAATAAGTGATCAAATAAATACTGTTGTGTGTACATGTCATTGACTAAATATGCGCTACAACGCGCTCAACTTTTGTTCAGAATCAGCTTCTTATCACTGGTAACGACGCGGCTTTCCTCTCACTCATTCCTGCAGCTTCACAGTGCTTTAAACAGTGAGTTCAACAGCGAAGCAAAAATGCTGGGCTTTGTCCCGCCCATCGGACGCTCAGCGTCTCTGGGGGTCTATGGGGCAATGGGCTGGCCTCGGCTGGCCCGGACGCTCAGCTTCTGCATGATGATTGGATGATTTGTCTGAGGCTGAATCCTTTTTGATTGACAGCGAAATGAATGAATCAGCGATCTTGAAATTAAGCTTCCCCTCCTTGAAAGACCAGCATCCGCCACTGATATATATATATATATATATATATATATATATATATATTATATATATATTATAATTATATATATACATATACATACATACATAATATTACATATAATATACATATATACATAATTTATATATACATAATTTCATTGTTAGTCAGGGTTGTCACACTGATCTCAAATTCATTACAGGTTAGTGCAGTGGTCCAGCCTAGTTTTTATCATTTGAGGTTGATTAACAAAATTAAGCCATGTCTTCCTTGGAATGCCCTTGAAATGAATGTTATTCATGCTTGTATTACCACTAGGCTGGCTCATGGGCAACAGCAGTCAATCATGACATTGGGGGCACCACTTTCATTTTCTACTGGTCTAAAGTAAAAGATAAAAACAGCAACAAAAAAAACATGCTTCAGTGAGAATGGATTGTCAGTTTAGCATCAGAATGAAAGAATTAGACTCTCTGTTATCTTTGTTAAATAGGTGAATTGTGCCACTTACAGCTGTGCTAACAGCTGGTGATTTTCCCCTGAATCCATAAACGTTATTTCCGACTCAGTTCTTTAACACTGTTGGTTCTTTTATATATCACCAGGTGTTGTTAACAAATGTTGCTCTAAAAGCTGTTTAACTCCAGTTTTCCAGCTGCTGGTGCACATGAGAGATCAGCTGATTTGGATTGTAAACCGTTGACAAGTAAATATGGTTGTTTAAACAGTGTTAATAAATTAAGGTGGTAATATTTTAGGATATATTCTCATGGATACAAGGATAGACAGGGATAAACTTGTTTCCATGCTCTACGATCTTTTACAAATACACAAAAAAAAAACAGGGGGAGGGTCAAACAATACATTAATGAGACATTTATAAAGATGTGCCTCTGGCTTGGCTCTTAGGTTATGTAAAGGCAAACTGGTTCTTTTTCAGAACCAGTTAAGAACTGGCACCAAGACCAGTTCTTGTTCAAAAAAATGGAACCTCTTTTTGCAGAAAAGCCCTATAATTGTTTCCATTTAGGATTGCCGTTTATTTAGCTTCATTCATCTTGCATCAATTCAGACAAACTTTTCTGTCCCTGCTGAAAAGAGGTATCCCCACAGCATGATGCTACTTCTGTCATGTTTTAATGTGGGGATCGTGTGTTGAAGGTGTTGTGCAGTGTTTCTGCCAGACATAGCATGTTGAATCTAGGCTAAAACGTTGTGTTTTGGTCTCTGTTTACCAGAGCACCTTCTTCCATATGTTTGCTGGTTACCTGTATGGCTTGTGGTAAACTTTAAACAGGACTTATTATGGCTTTTTTAACAAAAAATGTCTTTTTGCCAATAAAAGTGAGAAATAAGGAATGGATATGTTATTTTTTTCTCGATGGTACTGTTTACTAATGTTCCCTGATAAAAGGCCTTCACAGAAGAGCTTTATTAGTTCTATGATTACATTTCACACAGGTAAACATTACCAATTTGGTTACTACTGAAGGCAGTTGGTTTTGCTTGCTTTTATTTAGTGGTATCAGAGAAAAGGGGGTGAATGCAAAAGCTCACTTTACATTTCAGATTCCATCTTTGGAAAAAAAATCTTTAAAAACCATGCATCATTTCTTTCTAATTCATACTACTTTGTGCTGGTCTGTTAAATTGAATCCAAAGAAAATACTCTGAGGTTTGTCATTGTAATCTGAAAGAAATTAAAAAGTTTAATGGGTATAAATACTTTGCAAGGCACTTTGCAAGTCACTGGAAGTTTCAGATGTCACCAAAAGTATTGGCTCACTTCAACTTCAACACATCTTTTCTATCAAAAAAGCAAAAGATAAACAAATATTTTGTTTTAAATCTTTTAATGCCAATATCATACTAAACTTTTCTATATGAGCATTTTTCAACCAAATCCCTCTTTTATCTTTTAAGAAACTCTTTTTGACTCTCTTTATTTATGTCTTTCAGGTAGGGATTACAGTAATATCTGCACTCTCCCTTGACATTTTGACCCTCCTTACAACAATTTGGTTTAACTCTCCTGTTTTGACTTGTCAGCAAATGTCAGAGCACTTTTGTTCCGTAGGGGGCGCATTAGGATCAAATGGCCTAAAATCAGAGGTATGATCCAAAGAAGAGGGAAAATGCCACTTGAAGACTCTTAAGAGCACACCATGTTATAGGATGAAGAGGCCTGTTGATCAATGACAGATAAAACCGTCTTACAGGCGTTTTGTGCACTGGCAGGTTCCTGAGTGTCAATGATGAGAGAAATTTATTTGGAAGCACACTTTTGGAATTTCTTAGTTTGCTTTAAGTGTCAGTGATGAATCTGTTTAAAAAAATTATTTATTTGGTATATAAAACCTTAGATTTTTTTGCAGGAAATGCTTATTTTGACATTCAGCCACTTTGAAGAAAACCAAAGTAGTTAAAGGGAGTTGTGTTAAAATTTGTCTTGTAAAAAGCTTAAAAACACCACCATGCCCGCAAAAGATATTTCAATAATGAGTCATCTTTTTAGGTGTAAAGTGTGAATGCAAAATCATTCATTGACTAATTTACATGTAATTAATCATGACTACACCTCAGCCACAAAAGAACAAAGAGTGGTAACACCTGCTATTAGTAACCCAACCCCAAAACCTTTAGTGCCTATTTGATACTGTGAAACATTTCATCATAATGAATATAAACTTTCACCGTAAAATGATTTGTGTTGCCATGGGATTTTAAGCTCTTGACACTGATCAAAAATGTTTGCAAAAAATTGTATTTTGTTTATTAAGAAACATAAAACCCTTTGCGAAGCTGACCCATTTGCTGTGTTGATATGCAATCTCTCAATGCACAAGTATTTGGGCAGACTGCAGGCTTAACCAATGCCAGCAGGAGCTAAATGAATCTGCAATGTCAGTGCCAGACAGGGTTTCCAGGACAGGCAGAGTTGCATCCTTGATTGGCTGTCACTCACTGTCAGTCACAGCCTGACCATCAGTCATGCAGAATTCACATACATACATGAATGCAACAAAATATGAATTGTACTTGGTAGAAGCCATTTTATTTTCAAGCAAATGGCAAACAGTCAGAGAGAATTGTCCCAAGGATGGATCTGAAACAGTTGCTGGAGCTCACAACTGTCCTACTGCAGAAGCAGGTTAGTTGTTCAAATGCCAGAGGCTCATTAAGCCCAGAGTTCCCTGATGAGATGGTTTAATTACACGCTGGTGCAAGTGGTAAAACTATCAATACCCCACTCATTAGAATGAAATACCTTTTTCTTTTATGAAGTCCAAGATTTCACCATGTTTTGAAATGTTTCTTCCCAAACATGTGCAAATGTTCTTTTATGAAATCTGAAAATGTATTCCTCAAGATATAGATTTGCCTGCTTGTGGCTTCTTTTTCTTTTGCGCAGGTACATAGCTTTTTACTAGAGTAGTAGACAATAACTCTTGACAAGTGTTTGGAAGCTGGTCTCAGGCACAGCAGGCGCTCTGATGGAGGATAAGCACCCACTCAGAGTGTGCTGTTGTCTTTCGATTTGTAACAGATTTACCACTTACCTTGTCCTCTCATATCCTTTAGTGCCGCCCTTGTTTTGCCTGAACCTTGAGATGCATGTCTGAGTCGAGAACCCTCCTGCCGCGTCCCACAGATCGGTTTCTAGATACAATAATTCCCAGTTCCTACTTCAGTGGAGGCTTTTTGTTTCCCCGTGGCCCTGCGGCCTCTTTAGCATGCAGATGTGATTAGCCAATGTCACCGCGCGGCATGGCTGATTCAGACCGTTCCTCTCTGCTGGAGTTGCTTAGACACTGCAATCCCGGGAAAATCAAATTATAGAGCCATTAATTTGTCTGGGTAATCCTGCCTGTCAGCTGCTCTTGAGAAGTAATCTCCCAGGACTGCGTTCATCAAGTGTGTGATGCCAGCAGAAGTGAAGCATTATCTTATTAACAGAAGAGGACATAGTGGCTTAGAGTTACAGCAGGCCTGAATCAACGGCCTTTACATTCTGGCTGACATGGCATGTACACATTAGATATGGGATGATTTCGACACATATTCTACTTCCAGATCAGTGATGCTAGGGAGATCTTAATTTCCTCAGTAATGATTTTGAACTTATAAAATATTATTTGTTGTTACTGACATCTTTTTAAACAGGAATGTTCCCACTGAAAATCCACATTGGTGTTGTCTGTGAGCATTGTTGTCAGTAGTGTCATGCTGGCAAAGCACAAACAAGAGTTTCTGCGAGTGATACTATTCATAAGAAACCAATCTATATTCAAGACTTGTACCCATTAAGGAAACAAACTTCCATGTCAGCAAACACTCACAAGGTGACTGTTAAATCTTTGCCAGTTTAACTCATTTGGGCTTTTAAAAGGGCATTCTAAGCTGTTCAGTGCATTTTGTTTCACTCATGGATTGCGGAAAAACTTTCAAGAACATAAAAAAGTGAGTTGGCAGGAAGGACAAAGAGATTAATCAAAATGTCTATTTGCTTATATTTAAGATGAAATACTTTATAAAAAAAACTGACATAATGACAAGATCATTAAAGGAGGCACATTAGGTGCAATTTAAATACCTTCATGTATGTCTACAACCTGGAAAGTTTGGTGTGTTTATGCAATTTTTAACAGAATACTTTAGTGAGTAGGATTTCGTGACATCTCATGGCAAATCTGCTGATTTTAAAAAACTAGGAGCCTTAAGAGCATTTGGAGGAAATAACACAGGCTGCTTAAATGGCATTCAAATGTTCATTTTCAGTTTTAATGGGCTTGTAATTTATGATGGCTATGATCATTTTCAATTACGGACTTCAGAAATATGTTTAAAAAAAAGACACGTAACAAAGAAGCCTAGCACATTGTAGCCCAAGAATGCAGCCAGAAGTTGCAAAATAGTGATGATACAACACAAAGACCATGCAAAGCCAAGGCAGTGACAGCAAAATATCAAGTTCAAAAGATGGAGATCTAGATTGGGAATTGTGCAGTGAGGAGCAGGAAGTCAGGTGTCCGAGGGCAGTGGCTTGGACAGACCAGCACCCTACAAACAGATTTAAAGGGACTCTATAGAAAGCCCAGTTGTTTTGTAATTTCTACAGGCTGCTCTAAGTGTTTCAGAAATGACTTTTCACACACAACCTTCTCTCGGGAATACAGAGAATAGTCTGAAAAGCAGAAAATTATCCAGTGAGCAGCAGTTAATTGGTTCATGCCTACATTGTCCATTAAGGCTGCTTAAAGCAGGATAACCCACAGTTTTACACTGCAACTTGTTGCTTAAACAATGAAAAAGCCAGATGCCAAAAAAATAGAGAACCTTTGGGGTTTGAAAGAACATGAGATTCACATCATGGATGTGCAGCCGAAACAATATGTAGTAACAGTGTGACGGTATCATGTCAGTTTGGTCAAAAATGCAAAAATGCCATAGGAATGTTTCAGACACCTTGAATTAAGCCAGAGAGAGGTCCAACATGGTGCTAACAAGGCTTACATAATAAAGTGGCCAGTGAGTATATGAGAAAGAATGCTGTGATTTGGCCCTACTAAGATATATCCCTGAAAAAAATGCATATGATCTCACCAGGCAATTAAAAATAGATATAAAAATATGAACGCGCTGATCCTGTGGTCCGACGGCATCGCCTTATGAAGTGATCCTGTGTAATGTGGAAAAAAGACAGGAAGGGGATAATTAAAGAGTGCTTCAGCCCGTCTGGTGTCTCTGCGCCTCTCTCATTAGCAGACATGAATAGAGCTGAAAATTACTTAGAAAGTATGATTTTGAAATATTAATTTTCTCCATGATTAGATTTAAAACTGATGAGAAAGCTGAAGCGTAATTAGCCATCGATGATGTCAGCCAAGATTACAATGAGAAAGAAAACAGTGAGAACAGTTTAGGGACACGCCTTTACTATGATTTCTTTCTAATTTCTGTGGTTTTAAAGAGCAGTCACTTTATTCCCAAATCTGTTTGTTCTCAGCATGTGTTCTTCTATTCCATTGTCAACGCTTATTGCCAAACATCACACCTCTTGAAAATGTTCAATTTCACTTTGTTCATTATCATTTGCATTCAGCGTAAATGATAGAACTCTGTAATCACAATTGCTGATAGCTTGTGACAGTGCTTTTAAAACATGCAACATTTTTAACTCTGAAAATGTTTTCTTGAAGCAAGTGTTTTGCCACAATGAAGCCTTGGAAGAAGTGGTTTTGATGCCCTTGTGGTTCTTTTGTATGTAATCATCGGCAGTGTTTGTTTACACGTTGAGTAATGTGTTTGTACGGGCGAGAGAGAATGAATGATAACGAGACATCATTATCACCAATCTGCCTCCTTTTGTGTGAAACCTGACCACAGTCCTGTAAGAGTGTTTCCTCCATTTTAATGCAGAAATGAGTGTCTGCGCAGCAGACAGTTGCATTAAAAGAGCTTTTTGTATACCGAGGACATAACCTAAACCTTTGCAAATGTCATCCTCCCTCTGACTAAGACCACTGCTGCTATTTGTGTTACAACAAATAACCCCTGGATGCAAATGACTGACAACTTGTGAGCGATAATTTGTCACATTCTGTCATTATTTCTTTACAGCATCTCAGTTTATTCAGAGGCGCGCAGCAATCCTGTCAGCTGGAACGGTAATCCCACCTGACAGCCACACAGAGCAAAGGACTGCATCGTTTTATGCAAGACAAAAGGTGGTGAACTTTCCGCTTAAATGTTTTGTACACAAGCATAAAAGCTTCTCTGCTAACACCATTTTGAATATTTTCCCTCTAACACTTCTGTCAAATGCACCTTTTTACCCAAGAAGCTTACTTCATTTAACAGTGATATGTTACTTGTGATGAATATGAGAAAACAACTTGGAGATGCATAAATATAAGTTAACAATAAATGCTTTGCATATACCAAAGTGACCATTTCTACAGTCAGCTCTTCGCTGAGCTGCTTAGAAACATCTGCTGTTGATTGCTTAAAGGTACTATCTGCCACAATTGGCATCCTATCAAACAAGAGGGAAATGGGGGAGTGCAAGAGGTGCAATTAGCTGGTCCCAGGAGCACAGAAGGACTGACAGACAATCAACATGGAGGCAGGAAGAAGACTGGAGACATGCAATGGAAAAAAGAAACTCATGCCGTGCTGTATATAAAGAATACGAAGGTAGGGGGCTGAGGGAGAGAGAAAAAATGGTCATTACCTAAATGGGTTGTTATGCCCCATCTATCCATCCCATGCTGCCATTCCCCCTCGCCCACGCCAGAGGAGTTTTAATTGGCCCAGTACACAGTGTTTGCTCATGCACTCTGCAAGTTTGGAGAAGGGCTCTGTAGGGGAATGTGGTAAGCTCAGTCATGCTGCAAATATATAAGATAGAAAAGAGTGGGTAAAGAAGGGAGCTGCGTTGCCGTGCGCATCTGCACAGGCATTTGTTTTAAATATTGTATGTTCCAACGCACCTGAAACTCTTAGCGACGTCGACAATTTCATATCCAGCCGTGTGGATAATGAGCAGCAAGAGTTTTGGTGATTTCCTGTGAGAGGGATGTACAGAAAAATCAGCACTCTTCAGGACTCATTATGTTGCTGCTATCACTGCATTTAAAGTGCTGGTTGCTAGACCTAAACTTTCTGCTTTGATGAAACCTTACATAATATGTAGTAAGTATTGTAAACTTAGTTAGTTAGTTGTTAGTTAAGGTTTTTTTGTTTTAGATGAAATTCAAACAGTTCATTATGAAGCAACAGTCAATACGCAAAGTAACTGTGACATCCATTAATCAAATGCCACCACTTTATAGTAGGGATGTCACATTTTTCGTTTTTATCTCCCAAGTAACTTTAAGTAACTTTGATTGACAATCAAAGTACCTGTCCAATGCTTGAAAGCGGAACCTCTGAAGTTCAATAAAATAACACAAAACATTTATTTTATCATTATTAGATTTACCCGTTGATGACATTAAGGATCCTGCAGTCTCTGTTTTCTCTTTCACAGCATCACAGACGGATAGACATACAGAAACAGACAGACAGACAGACAGACAGACAGACAGACAGACAGACAGACAGACAGACAGGACAGACAGATAGATAGATAGATAGATAATGTTAGACCCCATTAACAGCAAATAAAATACAGTCAGTCAGTCATTTCTACGCTTATTCCATAGTGGGTCGCGGGGGAGCTGTGCATCTCAGCATCATGGACGAGAGGCAGGGTCCCCCCTGGACAGGTCGTCAGCCATCGCAGGGCAACACACAAATCAACCAGCACACACTCATTCATACACCTAAGGCAATTTAGATGATAAAACTCTCTGGATGGTGCTTGGAAGACGTTGAAGAGGCGTGGTAAGGCGTATTCGTCACTTCCTGTTTTGCACTTGGTGGATTGTTTGGTGTGTGAAGGCTCTCTCGTTTGATCTGATTTCTCTCTACTGTGATATCTCTTACTTGTTATAATACATAAGCACGTTAAAACACATACTTTCTGTTGCTGTATTTAACGTTTGGTGACTCTCCCTGTTTTACACGGTTTTTTCTAGTAGTGGTAAGGGGTCGCTAGCTTAGCGTTAGCTTTAGCTCCACCATGGCTGCTGTTTCTCTCTCTGAGTCTCCTCCTCTCTCTTGCTCTCTGTGTCAGATGTTCAGTTACTCCTCTGCCTCCTTTAGTGATAATGGTACGTGTAATAAATGTAGTATTTTTGTAGCTTTGGAGGCGAGGGTGTCGGATTTGGAGGCCCGGCTCCGCGCTGTTGAAAAACCAGGAGATAGCTGAGGCCCCTTAGCCAGCGCGGAGCCACCGAGGGTAGCTCCCCGTAGCAGTCCTCCGGCAGAGCCCGCGCAATCCCAACCAAATTATTAAAGGAAGTGTTCCCTCTGATTACCAGCCCCATTTTAGATATGATTAATCTATCCTTAGTAAATGGATATGTACCACAAGCTTTTAAGGTAGCTGTAATTAAACCTTTGCTTAAGAAACCTTCGCTTGATCGAGATGACTTAATAAATTACAGACCGATATCCAATCTTCCGTTCTTATCTAAAATTCTTGAGAAAATAGTTGCTAATCAAATGTGTGAGCATTACACAGCAATGACCTGTTTGAAGAGTTTCAGCTGAAAGTCACTAATGATATTCTTATTGCCTCAGATAATGGACTTGTGTCTGTACTGGTTCTGTTAGATCTCAGTGCTGCATTTGATACAGTCGATCATAATATTCTCTTAGAAAGGCTGGAATATGCTGTAGGGATCAGGGGAACAGCACTAGGCTGGTTTAAATCTTATTTGTCTGACAGATTCCAGTTTGTTCATGTAAATGATAAATCATCTTTAAACTCCAGGGTTAATTGTGGAGTACCACAGGGTTCAGTACTTGGGCCAATTCTCTTTACTATATATATGCTTCCAATAGGTAAAATTATCAGGCAGCATAGAATAAATTTCACTGTTACGCTGATGACACTCAGCTTTACTTATCCATAAATCCTGATGAGCCCAACCAGTTAGATAGACTACAAGCATGTCTTGAAGACATAAAAACTTGGATGACTTTAAATTTTCTGCTTCTAAATTCAGACAAGACAGAAGTTATCGTCTTTGGACCGGAGTCTTTAAAAAAGAAACTGCTTAGTCAATCACTTAATCTGGATGGCATTAAATTGACCTCCGATAATAAAGTAAAAAACCTTGGTGTTATTTTTGACCAGGACATGTCATTTAAATCCCATATTAAACAGGTTTCCAGGATTTCCTTCTTTCATCTCCGGATCATTGCCAAAATTAGAAATATCCTGTCCAGGATTGATGCTGAAAAACTAGTCCATGCATTTGTTACTTCAAGGCTGGACTATTGTAATTCTTTACTATCAGGATGTCCACAAAATGCAGTTAAAAGCCTTCAGCTGATTCAAAATGCTGCAGCAAGAGTTTTCGATGAAAATTAAAAGAGAGATCATATTTCCCCTACTTTAGATTCCCTTCATTGGCTCCCTGTTAAATCCAGAATAGAATTTAAAATTCTCCTCCTCACATATAAAGCCCTTAATGATTTAGCTCCATCATACATCAGAGAGCTGATTGTTCCATATGTTCCTAACAGAGCACTTCGTTCTCAGACTGCAGGTTTACTGGCGGTTCCTAAAGTCTCTAGAAGTAGAATGGGAGGCAGATCCTTTAGTTATCAGGCTCCTCTCCTGTGGAACCAGCTCCCAGATTTAATCCGTGAGGCGGACACCCTGTCTACTTTTAAGGCTAGGCTTAAAACTTTCCTTTTTGATAAAACTTATAGTTAGAGTGGCTTAGGTTATCCTGAGCTCTCTCTGTAGTTATGCTGCTATAGGCTTAGGCTGCTGGAGGACATAATGACCACTTTCACCCTCTTCGCTACTTTCTCACACTACTCTTCAATTTTGTATTATTTGCTGTTATTTCAGCTTTTAACTTTGTTCTCTCTCTTTTCTCTTCCTAGAAGCTAAACCTGGCCTGACTCTGTGTCTACCTGTGACAACTTTCTGGAGAGGGGCATCGTCCGAGCTTCTGCTGGGAACAACTTAATGCTCACCCTCTACCGATGATCCACATGGCCCTGTCTTTCAGTGTTTAACCCTTTCTCTCTCCTAGACATAGCTACTGACGGAGCTTTTACTGTAACTAACTCTATGTGCTCTCTTCAGACTCTAACATTGAAAACTGGCTCAGAGTTTATGTGTTCTTTCTTTCTAGGTGAAACGACTAAAGGAGCTACATCCATTAACATTTACCTTTTCCTTCCAATAGAAAGGACTCCTGGATCAGTGCTTCTTTGTTCTCTTTGTGTCTCTGCTCTGTTCTCTCTAACCCCCAGTCGGTCGTGGCAGATGGCCCCTCACACTGAGCCTGGTTCTGCTGGAAGTTTCTTCCTGTTAAAAGGGAGTTTTTCCTCTCCACTGTCGCTACATGCATGCTCAGTATGAGGGATTGCTGCAAAGTCAACGCCAGTGACTGTCCACTGTCTCTACATGCTCATCCGGGAGGAGTGAATGCTGCAAGTCACTGACTGGATGCAATCTGCTGGGTTTCCTTAGATAGACAAACTTTTATCCAATTTGAATAAATAACAGAATCTGACTGCACTGTTCAATGATTCGGATTAATTGTAATGCATGTACCTGACTTTTGTGAAGTGCCTTGAGACGACATGTGTTGTGAATTGGCGCTATATAAATAAACTGAATTGAATTGAAACTGAATAGATAGATAGATAGATAGATAGATAGATAGATAGATAGATAGATAGATAGATAGATAGATAGATAGATAGATAGATAGATAGATAGATAGATAGATAGATAGATAGATAGATAGATAGATAGATAGATAGATAGATAGATAGATAGATAGATAATTAAATTGTAAATGGCAGAACTCTAATTTATATAACAGTTTAAATGGAATCTGTAATTGTATTACAGCAAAACTGACAACTGAAGAAGTAGTATAAACTTCACAAAAAGGAAAGCAGAGTTGTCAGCTAATGAGCAGAAAATTAATTAGGAAGAACAAAGGTCAGCTAATCTGTAAAAGTAGCTGGTCTTGCTGAAAAACCCTTCTTAAAAAGCTAAACTATTTACTAATCTCCTGAATAATCTGAGCAGTCCAGATGGTACTAATCTAGTGTTTATTTAGTGCACCAAGAGCAGTGCATATACTATAATTAGCTAAAATGTTTTTAGCTGATATGCTAAAGTGTGTTCGTTCGCTAACTACCATGTTTTCTCCTTCTAGCATGCTAACAGAAGTGTATAAGTTAAAATTAGCTAAAATGTTTGTGTTAACTAAAGCTAACATTAGAACTCCATCAGAACCCGGTGACAAATCTCTGGCTTTTCCAATTTCGAATTATAATTTCAAAGGTCCAATAATATCTTCTGGCCTGAAATTTAAATATTACAGTAATTTTAATCTAGGTTTTGAGTTTCAATCCGTCACACAAATAATCTATCAAAACGACAAAAAATCTTGTCAGGGGTTGCATGGGGGCTAAAAATAACAGATTTGTCCAGTCTAAATGATCTTGCTGGTGTCCCTGATTGCTGCAAATACAGTTGATGAAGAATGAAAAAGGTGGAAATTAGGGGTTCAGGCAGGGAGGTTGGATCACCTCTTGAGGCTTGATCATACCTTTGACCTCTCTTCTATTCATAAACTTAGTCTTTTTAGTAAAATATGAATTGTTATATTCATTCATGTGCTGGGGAGGTGCATATAGGTGCCCTTGCTGGTAAGCTTTGGATCATTGTCCATAGGCCAGCTGCATAAAGGGGAGTTTTCCTTTCTGCTGTCTCTACATGCATACTTAGTATGATAGATTGCTACAAATTCTATGACTCAATGTAAGCAACTTTTGCACCAGGTATTATAACTTCCACCAATATTCATGTTGGTCTCACACTTCTCACAAATCCATATTCACATTAATCTGCCATGTACTGCATAATATTTATTCAGATCCTTTCGCAGAAACAAAGTTTACTTAAGAGTTAAAAAGTTAAAAAAAGTTCTAGTCCTCAGCTAAATGTGGAGTTCAAGCTCAAAGGCAAATGTTGTAAGATGGAAAGCAGCTCAAGTCTGGAATTTTTCATGTTTATTTATACAGTCATATTCAATACATTAGAATATTATTGAAAAGTTAATTTATTTCAGTATGTCAGTTCACTAAGTGAAAAAAATATATAGATTAATTACTCACAGACTGATGTTTACGAGCCTTTATTTCTGTTAATTATGATGATATTCCGCTTACAGCTAATGAAAACACGACAATTAAAATTAGAATATTACATTAGACCAAAACAAAATAAAAATTGTAATACAAAAATGTGGGTTTAATTAATAGTGTACTTAACACTTGCTTATTTTGAAAAAGTACTTTCAATCTGACAAACGCGTCTCATCGGATTGACTGTATGTCTGCTAAAACTACTTACGGCACCCTATTAAATGTTCATTCTTTTAAAATAAGTGTTTACATAAAGATGTCTAATCTTTTTTTTACATTTTTGGAAAAGAAAGTGATTTAATTAAAGATAAACACCAAGAATTTACTTTTTTTTCTCAGTAAACAAAATATATCAACAAAGATGTGGATTCTTACTGTGGTAAAACTTAGGACACCCTATCCTCAAATTTCTAGTCTTAAGCCATTTGGCTGAAATAACCTCAGTGAAGGGCTTTTCTAGCTGTTTATCAGTCTCTGACATAGTTCTAAGGAAATGTGCCACACTCCTCACTTTCAGCTGTGAGATTGAGGGCAAAACATATATTTATGACACATGATTGCCTATGTCTTCCTTAGATTTTACTTAGTGTTTACTTGTATTGCCAGTCACTTTTTGTGCTGCAGTTAGTTTTATCTCCTAATGCTCTTTTTCTCCTGACATGTATTCTTTTGTCCACCTGGACATCATGTTGGACTGATATGTGTGTTTTTCCTCCATAGTGAAATAATTAAATTCTATTCTTTGTTTTCTGTATTTGTTCTATGTATATTTTTCCATATAATTTGCATCATTTATTTTTACAATTTTAAATGTTAATGTTATTTTCACTTAGCTTCTACTCCCCTTCTTCCTTTCTCTCCCAGATACACAGACTCAGATATGAAAAATGTAGCGGTCTGAACTGATGTGCAATCCAGGTACGTCAGAGAAAAACATCTCACACACACATTCAGTAGATCCATAATAAATATGCTCAACCTTTCCAGTTGAAGAAAAGGAATGGGGTAGTAAATTAATCATGAAGGGGAGTCACACAGCTCAAATATGGGAAAAAGAGAGAAAACCACGAATTCTCACTGATGAGCAATGACTAAACTGAAGAAAAGGACTGGAGCTATGAATGTGCTTAATTGAACAGGCTGTGCTTAAACATCTTGTGCCTCACACCACACTTCTCAGTTTATGTGTTGTGAAAACAAACCTCATAAATACAACAATAAAACCCTGCTTCAAAAGCAGCAGCCATACATACAATATTCATAGCAGAAACAAATGTCTTGCATTCACATGCTGTTATATCATTGTCTATTTTTTCCCATGTGGTATTCAGCAAATTCAACTTTTTGCTTTCTTCAAAACAGGAGAACCTTCAGCTTTAGTAATCCTCTGCCTTTGATTATTTAGGTTTAAACTACTTTTTAAGGCAGAATGGCTGCAATAAAAACTGATGTTGTGCTTCTATACATTCCTTGTTAAACAAGTCTTTGCCTTGGCAACTAAGCATATGTGCATGGTTTGCATTTATTCCATGTGAAAATAAATTCTCCACATATTTAAAGTGCTTTTCCAAGGACTAGCTGAGCTTTGAGGTATGATAAGACAAACTCAAAGGCTTTACAGATCACTCGTGTGTGTGTCTTTTCTCTTCAGTCTCTCAGATGCTTTTACAGAAAGAAAATCACAAACATGGAGTGTAGCAGAAATCCATAATAGATGTTCCTGTTTTAAGCTACCCTTTACACAAATGTTCAACTTGTCATAAATTTATTTTTTTTCTGAGCTGAAATTGCTTAAAATTCTGCCACCTACTGAAACACTGCAGGTGTTTCAGCAGGTGCACCAGGCTGGAGCTGCAGTTTGTTGTATTCAGCAAACTGGAAGCTCCATCTTCACTATTCATATATTTTTGACTCTGTGTATGCCTTCATCTTTTGCTGCTTCTGCTGCACTACTAGAATTGTATTTTTATATTCTCACTCTACTATAATCTCACATTCTTTTTCCTCTTATTGGCACTGCCTTATTTTAATTTCAAGGTAATTTATCAGGTTACAACAACGAATTTGAATGTGTTTTATTGGGATGCTATGTCACTTGAACAACAAAATGTAAAATGAAAGGAAAAAAGTGGAAGAAAAGGCTTTCATTGTTGTACCCCTATTTTTAGCATCTGCCTGTTTTTCTTGTTTTGTAACAGATTTCAGATAAACCTTCATTTCAATTTGATTGAGCATTATCAGTTTTGCAAAAAAACTCAATCCCAAGGAGTAGAAAATAACTGACTGACTGACATAAACATGCTACTAAGGCTTTAAATACAGCTACAAACTGTGGTTCCTGCCGCTCGGTTAGTGATACTGTCAGCCTTTCGGCACCCTTCTTGGACAGTTTCTATCTCAACATTTTTATCAGTTATGGAGGAACATGTTTTGTACTCTTCTCCTAACTGATAACTTTATATGATGAGATATCTTTGGTCCTTTTTGATCTGCAAACTACAGCTTTAACTAAACGATGCAAAAAACACGTTTCAAAACCTAATTAAATAAAAATGGACAGATGTCCACAAGACAGTCATTGACAACCTCCAAAAGGAGGGTAAGCCAGAAAAAGGTAATTGCTAAAGAAGCTGGTTCATCGAGTGATGTATCCATGCATATTAATAGTAAATTGAGTGGAAGGAAAAAGTGGGGTAGGAAAAGGTGCACCAGGCACAGGGAAAATTACAGCCTTGAAAGGATAGCCAAGCAAAATCCATTCAAAAATATGAGGGGTACAATCAATGTCAGCTAATTTTATATAGTCAGTTGCCAAAAAGTAATAGACGAAAGCTAAGCCGTAAGCATTGAGTTGTTGACTTTGCAGCAATCCCTTATCCTGGACAAACATCTGGAGATAGTGGAAGAGAACAACTCCCTTGTAACAAGAAAAAATGTAAGCAAAACCAGACTCAGTATAACCGTCCCTCGGTCGTACCGATTGCAAAACAAAACAGTATTTCAGTATTTAAAAAATTAAAAGACATAAGAATTCAAAAGAAGATATAATTGTTGTAAAGTAGAAAAAATGTTTGTATCACAATTTGTTATATCTTAAAAAAAAGAATCAAATGAGCATCATTAGGATGATGCTCATCCAACTTTTTTATTGGTTCATCTTGCAATCTTAACATTCTTGGTTCAATTCCAGCATCCTTCTGGAATGCATCACACCATGTACCATTTATTTGCCATAAAGCCACAAACACGAATCCCTCTCTGAGCTGCCTCTTGGCATTCATAAATTACCAATCAAGCTATCTATGTCCTGCAGACATGTGAGCTTTGATAAATCAAGCCAGTATTGCAGAACAATGGGAGGCGAACTCATTAAGGATGAGCGCTTACCTCTCTTTTTCTCTATTGTCAAGTTATACCTCTACTGAAGGAATAACCCACGGCTGAAGCCCAGTAATCTGTCTCAGTTGAGTTCAGCACCACCATTCAGTATGTGTTGGTGGCAAGAAATGTTACTTGTTAAATGAGACACTTCACCTAAAGTGGATCCAGGGTGTTTTGCTTTAAATCCACCAGCCACCTGATCATCTGTCGTCGCTACATCAGACCTTCATGACACAAGTCATGAAGCCACCTGACCCCTATCAAGCTAATTGACTAGAAGGGGTCGGTTAGCTGAGATGATCAGAAGGACAATCAGAGGGACACGACTCTGCTCACAGATTTAGGTTTGCAAATCTTTTTTCCTTGTTTTTCATTTTTTGTTTTGCACTTTCAGACTTACGAATTAGAACACTAAGTTCTTAATAAAAGCCTATCATTCCATTCCTTCTGAAAACCACTGGTACTTTGATGATTTCTGAGAGAGAGTTGTAGAAAATCACAACCTGTCCACCATTTTCTCTTAGTGTCACAGCATCAGTGACAGAAATATAATCTCCAAGTCACCTGTTAGTGAGCTTTAGGCAGTAAAAACTACTTGGTGGACTGAATTTTGAAAGTAAATGTAGCCACTAGATGGAAAGGCAGAGGAAAGGCTTGCAAGCTGTAAAAGTGAATAATTAGGTGCCATCTCCAAAACATCTCTGACTACAGTGGAAAGTGCCACCTTTAAAAACCAATCCATAAAGTTACAGACCAGATCCACTTCTTTTATACAAAAGGAGGCTCTGCCACACTTTGTAAATTGAAAATAAATGATAAAAATGCAATTATATACAGGAGCTAATCAGGCTATATCATTTGGTCTCTCATTGTAAAATAATCCGTTCCAGGGTGAAAACGTTATATTTACCTATATTCTAATCAAAGCTACCACTCTTTCTTAACAAAAAAAAATTATTTACTTTTCATAGAAGCAAGGCTGAACAGAAATGTTCAGATAAGCAGGTCCTTAGAGTTTTGAGTGGAACAAAATGGGAAATGTGCTGCAGTTTAATTAGTTCATTCTTTATTGTGCATATTGTGTTCATCCTGTTTAGACAGAAACAATGAATATAACTTGCCATGATCAACCTACAACTCCACCAAGCATGACAGCATGTAATTAATGATAAAACATGAGTATGTGATTTTTTTTTTTTACAGTTTACCACATTTTAATTATAATTGTTTGTCAGTAAAATATTTGTAACATGAACAATTGGTGTTTGTCTTGTTTTGACAAGCTGTTTGCACAAGGCTCAGGTTTATTTATTTAAACAAAAGAAGGAAATGTTAAAATGCTAATTTAAAACAAATAAAAAGCTAAGACATGATATGAATGAACTGATAAAATAATATTTGGTCTTTATGGGAAAGCTGCAGTAAAAAGTAAAAAAAAATGTTTTTAGTCCGATTTAAAGGATCCAACAGTTTTTTGGGCATCTCAGGTTTTTAGGAGTTTCTCAAGAGCTGAGGAGCAGAGAAACAAAATGCTGCCTCCCATTGTTTAGTTCTGGTCCTGGAAACACTGAGTGAGCGGGTATCTGTTGACCCGATGGGTCCACATGGTTCATACCCAAACAACATCTCTGAAATGTGCTTAAGCCCAAGACCATTCAATGACTTATAGATCATTAAAAGGGCTTTATTTTTTAACAAACAGGGAGTGGGTTCAGTGATGTAAAGACTGGTGATATATGATCCATTGTCCTGATGTTGGTCAGGACTTTGGCAGCAGCATTTTGGATGAGCTGAAGTTGTCTGATAGATTTTTCGCAGAGACCGGTATTACAGTAATCTAAGCGAATGAAAATAAAAGCATGCAACGGTTTTCTGCATTCTGTTTAAAAAGGTAACCATTTATTCTGGCTATGCTTTAAGATGGTATCCGTTTGATTTTATGTAATAGACTTTATGTAGATCAGAGTCCATAATGGCACCTATTCAGGTTCAGTGGTCTTTAGCCTCATGAAGTTTTTGTGCAGGCTTATCAAAAGCTTTGCACTAAAGATCTATCAAGGTGTGATATTTTGCTTCAGATAAAACAATATTATATATGTACAAAACATTGAATAAAATTACAGCGAGCACAAACAAATAATGAAAGAAACAGCATGTTACAGCATAAAAATGCTATTATATGTTACAATTCTTATTTTTTGTAGTGTTAGTAAATTTACAAAAGCAGCAAAAAGTAAGCCGTAAAAATAAATGGTGTGTTACATTTACTTTGAAAGCCAGAAGATAGATCTTGGAATGAAATCACACCCTACTTAACCATGTTTGAGTCACAGTCCACTAATTTTAACTTCATTTCAACAATTCACAAAGGGGAAACAAGTAAAACAGGAAGTAACAGTCCACAATCATTATATAGCAAGTTGTAGGGGAATCCTGGAGTCCACAGAGTTTTTAATTGTATTTCATAAGCTATTTACTTAGAGGAAAAATGTCTAACAGAAACCAAAAGTCCAAATATTGTCATAATATTGGCATTTATTTGAATGTTTGCTCTAGTAGACATCCTACATTTTTCTTCAGGATTAAAATTAGATTTACTAATTTTGGCTAACATTGCCTGAACATGTTCAGTTGTAGAACAGATCGAATAATAAAAAAGTGAAAACTGCTTGATGCATTAAACTGTAGTCTTTCTGTCTTAAGGTCTCAAGCAGCACATATAATTTCATAGTGTCTGAGTTAGTCATCCAGAATGTGAAAATTCATCTTTCAACTGTTTTACAGTACATTAGCTTTAACGGTCTGAGGTGCTTGTCTCACAATACATTTTCTTTGTATTTGTTTAGCTTGAATGACTTATTCATTTTTTGTTTTCTTTTAGGAAAAAAAAACAATAATTTCACTAATGTACCTTACAAGGTCAACAGGATATTGTAGTAAAAACAACTATGAAGTCGAATTATGTGCAGCATGCCCTCCTAGATGGACTCAGCATCTAAGGTGACATAGAAATCATCATGGAGTGAACGTCTGAGACAAAAAAGTTAAATATTCCAAGATTATTTTTAATCCGTTCAAATATTTCATAAATGAACAAAGAAGTTCTACAATTTGAACTCATCCTTGTTTCTCTGCATCTTTTTCTAAATGTGCACTGCTTGAGCTAATTGTGTCCTTTAATTCTCTGTGATATTGACACTAGTATGCCCTCAGTCTCTTCCTTAGATAAACGTATGATTATGCAGCCCATTGGCAAAGTACAAATTAGCCTCCTTTTACTTTCATCTCCAATATAAGACAGTGCAGCGCTTTTCAACAACTAAACCTAAGACTAAAATAACAATTTGTCAAATTCTATCTTTGGGGAATTACGCCTTAATGGTTACTGATTTTAGGTTTTGTGCCTAGTTTAATGTGAATGCACTTGGTCTCTTCAATGGTTTTAGTAAAAAAAAACTGGCAGTGTGAAAGCTCCAGTGCCTTGCAAAAATATTGATACCCTGTGAACTTGTATCTCCATTTGTCACATTATAACCCCAATCTTCAAGAGATTTTATTGGTGTTTTATGTGAAATACCAACACAAAGTAATGATAATTCTGAGGTGGAAAGAAAATGATGCAAGGTTTTAACCATCAGAAAAATCTAAAAAGTGTGGTGTGAATTTGAACTCAGCCCTCCTTCATTTGTAGAACCACATTTCGTTGCAGTTACTGCAGGAAGTATTTAAGTGTATGTCGCTATTACATTTGCACATCTACAGAATAAAGTGTTCGCAAATTCTTCTTTGCAAAAAAGTTCAATCTCAGTCACACTGGATGAAGCTGATCTGTGAACATGACATTTCCAGTCTTCCCACAAATTCTCAATTGGATTTAGAATAAAGATTTAGGTCTGGAGTTTGACTTGGCTTGACTTTGGCTGTTATTTTGACCTTTTATCTATACCATTCTATGTGTATAGGGTCATGGTCCTGCTGGAAGATGAACATCTGCCCCAGCTTTGCAACCATTGTTTGTAAAGGTTAGTCAAACCTGTTTGCAATACAGGATTGCCCTTTATTTAGCTCTACCCATCTTGCCATCAACTCTGACCAACTTTCTTGTCATTGAAATTAAAAGCACCTCCAGAACTCTGAAGATCTAGATCTGGGAGTTACCGCAGTCCTGATTGGTCCACTTCTGGCCCATAACCACACACTAACAGCACATCTCTTTCCCTGGCAACACAGTTCCAGTTCTGACCAGATTAAAAAGCCACAATGCCGAAGTCATTCCAACCCCTCGTTTGTTATTCAATGCTATATTTTTATTATCCCTCCATATATACTTCCTTTATCCCTCGAAAGCATGGATCATTTTCTTTCCACTGTACATTTATGCTTTACTTATTGTTGGTCTATCACATAACATCCCCCAAAATACATACAATTGTGTGGTTACACTGTGACAAAATGGAAAAAAACCTAAACTGATAGTAATTCTTTTTTGAGAGGCACTCTATGCCTCAATATATTTCAGTATGTGCATCTATTTGCAGTTTAGTCCATGATAATATTTTTAGTATCCAAAGTAACAAGGACTCAGAGAAATAAAATAAGGAAAAAAAAATTGGGTAATCACCTTAAATTCAGAGTCCGGGAAAAATAAAAAACAGCTCGCAGACAGTACTTGCTGTAAAGCATGATAAGCTGATATAATACCCTTATCATGAATACCTCTCCATCTAGGTGAGTAGTTGGAGGAAGAGCTGCAAACAGGATTAAGGCTTTTGGGTTTGCCTTTACCAAACATACAGCGGGGAAGATCGATATGTGACTAATATGATCAGGAAGGGCTATCACCCCTCATCTACTGCTTTCGATGGAGCTCCATTAACCATGTGACTGTGCCTGCAATTTGTTTCCTCTTCAGACCCCACAGTAAGAGTGCCCTTAGAGAACACTATGTTCCTGAAATGGGATTGGTCTGATATTATCCCATGTCTCTCAATTTGAAAATACATGTCTACACTGCGGGAAATAGGAAAACCAGCCCAATTGCTAACAGATCAGGGTTCTTGTCAGGAACAATTCACCATGCTGTCTTTGTGCATTTTCATTAAGCTGTAGCCTGGGACTGTAGGAAGTATGAGCTGGGCATATCTCATTAAAATTGAGTAGAATGATTCTGCCATGCCTATTGTGCTCGGTAATTCCCTGGTGATGTATTCTTCCTCCATGTTGCTAATGCAACCATGTTCCTGAGACCAAACCTGCGTTGCCTCCCCAATTTTACATTTTCTGAGAAAAAAAATTATACTCCACAACATCACCACCACCACCACCAGGGTAATAAAATTGTCACAGCACCTTATGAAATCACAACCATGTAAGCAATAACATCTGGCAAATAGATGGCCCATGTAATGTCTGCTGAGCCTCACTACACATAACCCTGGTAATGACTGCAGAGACAGGCAGATAGACAGGTTCATACAGTAGATGGACAGTAGCAGACTAATACGCAGACAGGAAGGCTGGAAAGAAGATAGATGAGAAGCTCAAGTTGGTGAACCAGAAAAAAGTGTTGAAAAGCACTTTTTGAAAATGATGTTTAAGAACAAGTTGAAATTTTACAGCAGCTTACTTTAAAACTGATACAATGAAAAGTTCATCATGTTTTTTTGTGTTACTGAGAAAAAGTGGGGAGATACTTGCTCCAGATTATTTAACCCACATAAGTGATTCTATCATATTGGCTCAGACTGAGAGATATTATCAACAACCTGATGAATATCCCATCTAGTTGTGAAAGCACTTGCCAATCTGCTCCCAAAGTTACACAATAGATTCACATTTGAAATCTGCAACAGAATGAGTTATGTGTGAATTTCTCACTTGGAGGTGAATAAAGCGTCTGTCTGTCTGTCTGCAGCAGAGACAGAGAGTGCAGGATCCAGTGTCATCCACGGATAAATCTAATGCTGATAAAATGTTTTGTGGTGCTATATTTAACTTCTAACTAACTAAGGTTCTAACTAAGGTTCTGCTTTCAAGCATACAGGGGTTGGACAATGAAACTGAAACACCTGGTTTTAGACCACAATAATTTATTAGTATGGTGTAGGGCCTCCTTTTGCGGCCAATATAGCGTCAATTCGTCTTGGGAATGACATATACAAGTCCTGCACAGTGGTCAGAGGGATTTTAAGCCATTCTTCTTGCAGGATAGTGGCCAGGTCACTACGTGATACTGGTGGAGGAAAACGTTTCCTGACTCGCTCCTCCAAAACACCCCAAAGTGGCTCAATAATATTGAGATCTGGTGACTGTGCAGGCCATGGGAGATGTTCAACTTCACTTTCATGTTCATCAAACCAATCTTTCACCAGTCTTGCTGTGTGTATTGGTGCATTGTCATCCTGATACACGGCACCACCTTCAGGATACAATGTTTGAGCCATTGGATGCACATGGTCCTCAAGAATGGTTCGGTAGTCCTTGGCAGTGAAGCACCCATCTAGCACAAGTATTGGGCCAAGGGAATGCCATGATATGGCAGCCCAAACCATCACTGATCCACCCCCATGCTTCACTCGGGGCATGCAACAGTCTGGGTGGTACGCTTCTTTGGGGCTTCTCCACACCGTAACTCTCCCGGATGTGGGGAAAACAGTAAAGGTGGACTCATCAGAGAACAATACATGTTTCACATTGTCCACAGCCCAAGATTTGCGCTCCTTGCACCATTGAAACCGACGTTTGGCATTGGCATGAGTGACCAAAGGTTTGGCTATAGCAGCCCGGCCGTGTTAATTGACCCTGTGGAGCTCCCGACGGACAATTCTGGTGGAAACAGGAGAGTTGAGGTGCACATTTAATTCTGCCGTGACTTGGGTAGCCGTGGTTTTATGTTTTTTGGATACAATCCGGGTTAGCACCTGAACATCCCTTTCAGACAGCTTCCTCTTGCGTCCACAGTTAATCTGTGGATGTGGTTCGTCCTTCTTGGTGGTATGCTGACATTACCCTGGATACCGTGGCTCTTGATACATCACAAAGACTTGCTGTCTTGGTCACAGATGCGCCAGCAAGACGTGCACCAACAATTTGTCCTCTTTTGAAACTCTGGTATGTCACCCATAATGTTGTGTGCATTTCAATATTTTGAGCAAAACTGTGCTCTTACCCTGCTAATTGAACCTCACACTCTGCTCTTACTGGTGCAATGTGCGATCAATGAAGACTGGCTACCAGGCTGGTCCAATTTAGCCATGAAACCTCCCACACTAAAATGACAGGTGTTTCAGTTTCATTGTCTAACCCCTGTAGTTACCTAATACATTGATTTTATTAACTTGAACTAAGTATTGAATGGGCACTCACCTTTCTTTAAGTAACTGGGGCAAAAAAAACAACAAAAATGTGACATCCCTACTATCTGTCTATCTAATTTCCACCATAAAGCAATTCAGTGTTGTAGGTATTTGCGATCAAAAGAAAACATTTAAGCGGTTTTACCATCTCAACTTGCAGGAAGTGTAACCTCGACCTTGTCCACGTCATACCCAACAACACAAGGTAATACATGTTTTGACATCACATATTTTTCTTTCATCTTTTTAAGAATCTGCAAGGCAGTTATAGTATCAAGGTATGTGAGGTTCAAGCCGTCCAAATCCGCCCTGGATTTCCGATTCAGCCACAGTAGACGGCATTGTGCACTCAGTGTTCTTGTTTTCTCACACTGATTTTCTATCACGCTAAAATGAATGTTGGTCTCGACCACCACGCGCAGCACAACCCACAACTAGAAAAATTTGCATTTCCTGCGAAAATGCAGTGTGAATGCTGAAAGCAGAATTTTTTAGCTGAAAGCTGGCAGAAACAAGCTGAAATTGACTGCAGACAATCTGCTAAGATTCAATGAATTAGAAGAAAACAGAAATGCTAAACTCTTGTTGAAAGCTGGCACAAAATGGCTAAGGTTGCCAGCAGAATATCAGCTGAAATCTGATAAATTTGAAGAAATAGCAGAAACAGCAAAGAAAAACTGTCATCTGATCTGTTTAAGCAAGAAGACTATCAGGTATAAAACAGCGTAACAAGGTGAGGTTACCTCAACACTGCTTGAAATGGTTGTTGAAATACAAGAACTGACAAAAACATTAAAAAGCAGGAAAGACCTGCCCATAGATGAGCTGAAAAAGCATAGACTGAAGCAAAAATATAGACTAAGAAGTTGAAGTCAGTGCTAAAATATATAAAAAATAGCAGAAAATTCAGAAAAAGAATGAGAAAAAGGAAGCTAAAATGCTAACATTAGTATATTGGTTATCACTAGCATGAAGGCGGATGTTAATTTACCCCATCTACTATGCAAAAAGTAATGTACAAGCCAAAATTAGCTAAAAAAAAATATGCTTACTACAGCCTATATTCAAAAGTCTATGAAAATTGCCTTTTAAAATTATTTCACTCTTGTTCAGGTAAAGGGACCTCAGTAGAAGCTGTTTTAAGTAGCCTGGCATCAAACGGTCGCTGTTTTGATGCTGTCCTGGACCTATGAAGATGGTCTTATCATAAGTCACAGAGTAGTGGTTTCATTCTTGTTCTCAAAGAATTTCTGATTGGGGTTTTTTGTTCCTGATTCTGATAGAATTTGGACCGTTTCTGATGATTGCTTGTACATGAAGCTCGTGTAGATTTGTTAAAAAAGGTTCTTCTGGAGATTTTTGGCAGGTTCTGGTGAGTTGGACCTGGTTTTGATTTAAGGTGTTTAAAACCTAATTCTGGTGAAAAATTTTTTAAAAGGTTCTTCAACAGATTTTTTTGAGGGTTCTGATGGAGCTTTTTGCCAGGTTCTGATGGAGTTTGGACCTGGTTCTGATAGAGGTTTCTTTCTGGTACTGATAAGTTTGACCTGGTTCTGATAGTGGGTTTCCTAACTGGTTCTGATGGAGATTTGTTCCGGTGGTTCTGATGGAGTTTTGGGTCTGGTTCTAATGGAGACTTGTTCCGGGTTCGGATGGATGTTTGGACCTGGCTCTGATAAAGTTTTGTAACTGGTTCTGATACTGGTTTGTACCGGATTCTGATGGAGATTCTTTTGCTGGTTCTGGCGAAGAGTCCCTCACTGGTTCTGATGGAGAATTTCCTCTTGTTTCCTCTGATGGTTTTGGTCTGGTTCTGATAGAGATTTTTCTCCAGGTTCTGATGGGATTTCTGAACTGGTTCTGATAGAGGTTTCTTTCTGGTTCTGATTGAGTTTTGGACCTAGTTCTGATGGTAGGTTCCTAACTGGTCCTAATGGAGAATTCTTCCTGGTTCTGATGGAGTTTTCGGTCCAGTTCTGATGGGATTTTTCTCCAGGCTCTGATGGATTTCTGAACTGGTTTCTGATAGAGGTTTCTTTCTGGTTCTGATTGAGTTTTTGGACCTGGTTCATGATAGTAGGTACCTAACTGGTCCTGATGGAGAATTCCTCCTGGTTCTGATGGAGTTTGGTCTGGTTCTGATGTAGGGTTCCTAACTGGTTCTGATGGAGTTTCGGTCCAGTTCTGATGGAGATTTTCTCCAGGTTCTGATGGATTTCTGAATTGGTTCTGATAAAGGTTTCTTTCTGGTTCTGATTGAGTTTGGACCTGGTTCTGATAGTAGGTACCTAACCGGTCCTGATAGAGAATTACTCCGGGTTCTGATGGAGTTTGGGTCTGGTTCTAATGGAGACTTGTTCCGGGTTCGGATGGATGTTGGACCTGGCTCTGATAAAGGTTTGTAACTGGTTCTGATACTGGTTTGTACCGGACTCTGATGGAGATTCTTTGCTGGTTCTGGTGAAGAGTCCTCACTGGTTCTGATGGAGATTTCCTCTGGGTTCTGATGGAGTTTTGGTCTGGTTCTGATTGAGATTTGTTCCTGGTTCTGATGGTGTTTGTACTTGGTTCTGATGAAGGTTTTTTCCTGGTACTGATGGAGCTTTTTGCCATGTTCTGATGGAGTTTTGGACCTTGTTCTGATAGAAGGTTCCTCCTGGTTCTGAAGACGATTTGGAACCTGTTCTGGTGGAGGGTCCCTAACTGTTCTGATGGAGTTTTGGGTCCGTTTCTGGTGGAGATTTTGTTCCAGGTTCTGATGCTTCTTGGAACTGGTTCTGATAAAGGTTTTCCTTTTCTGGTTCTGACTGAGTTTTAGACCTTGGTCTGATAGTGGATTCCTAACGGTCTTATGGGTAATTCCTCCTGGTTCTGATGAGTTTGGGTCGGTTCTAATGGAGATTTTTTCCAGGTTTAGATGGATGTTGGACCTGGTTCTGATGGAGGTTTTCATTCTGGTTCTGATAGAGTTTTGACCTGGTTCTGATAAGGGTTCTCTAACTAGTCCTGATGGGGAAATTCCTCTGGGTTCTGATGGAGTTTTGGTCTGGTTCTGATTGAGATCTTTTTGCTGGTTCTGATGGAGGGTTTTCCTAACTGGTTCTGATGGAGTTTGGGTCCGGTTCTGATAGAGGTTTCTTTCTGGTCCTGATTAAGTTTGGGACCTGGTTCTGATAGTAGGTGCCTAACTGGTCCTGATGAGAAATTCCTCCTGGTTCTGATGGAGTTTGGGTCTGGTTCTGATGGAGGTTTCCTAACTGGTTCTGATGGAGTTTCGGTCCGGTTCTGATGGAGATTTCTTCCAGGTTCTGATGGATTGTTCTGAATTGGTTCTGATAGAGGTTTCTTTCTGGATCTGATTAAGTTTGACCTGGTTCTGATAGTAGGTACCTAACTGGTTTCTGATGGAGATTTGTTTCCTGGTTCTGGATGTGGAGTTTGGGTCTGGTTCTAATGGAGACTTGTCCGGGTTTCGGATGGATGTTGGACCTGGCTCTGATAAAGGTTTTGTAACTGGTTCTGATACTGGTTTTTGTACCGGATTTCTGATGGAGATTTCTTGGCTGGTTCTGGCGAAGAGTCCTCACTGGTTCTGATGGAGATTTCCTCTGGTTCTGATGGAGTTTTGGTCTGGTTCTGATAGAGATTTTCTCCAGGTTCTGATGGATTTCTGAACTGGTTCTGATAGGGTTTCTTGTCTGTTCTGATTGAGTTGGACCTAGTTCTGATGGTATGTGCCTAACTGGTCCTAAATGAGAATTCTTCCTGGTTCTGATGAGTTTCGGTCCAGTTCTGATGGAGATTTTCTCCAGTGCTCTGATGGAGTTTCTGACTGGTTCTGATAGAGGTTTCTTTCTGGTTCTGATTGAGTTTGGAACCTGTTCTGATAGTAGGTACCTAACTGGTCCTGATGGAGAATTCCTCCTGGTCTGATGAGTTTGGGTTTCTGGTTCTGATGTAGGGTTTCCTAACTGGTTCTGATGGAGTTTCGGTCCAGTTCTGATGGAGATTTTCTCCAGGTTCTGATGGATTTCTGATTGGTTCTGATAAAGGTTTCTTCTTTCTGGTTCTGATTGAGTTTGAACTGGTTCTGATAGTAGGTACCTAACGCGTCCTGATAGAGAATTACTCCGGGTTCTGATGGAGGTTGGGTCTGGTTCTAAAATGGAGACTTGTTCCGGGTTCGGATGGATGTTTGGACCTGGCTCTGATAAGGTTTGTAACTGGTTTCTGATACGGTTTGTACGGACTCTGATGGAGATTCTTTGCTGGTTCTGTGAAGAGTCCTTCCACTGTTTCTGATGGAGATTTCCTCTGGGTTCTGATGGGTTTTGGTCTGGTTCTGATGAGATTTTTCTGGTTCTGATGGGTGTTTTTGTACTTGGTTCTGATGATGTTTTTTCCTGGTACTGATGGAGCTTTTTTGCCATGTTCTGATGGAGTTTTTGGACCTTGTTCTGATAGAAGGTTCCTCCTGGTCTGAAGACATTTGGACCTGGTTCTGGTGGAGGGTCCCTAACCTGGTTCTGATGGAGTTTGATGGTCCAGTTCTGGTGGAGATTTGTTCGTTCTGATGCTTCTTGGAACTGGTTCTGATAAAGGTTTCTTTCTGGGTTCTGACTGAGTTTTAGACCTTGTTCTGATAGTGGATTCCTAACCGGTCCTTGATGGGTAATTCCTCTGGTTCTGATGGAGTTTGGGTCAGGTTTCTAATGGAGATTTTTTCCAGGTTTAGATGGATGTTGGACCTGGATTCTGATTGGAGGTTTCATTCTGGTTCTGATAGAGTTTTGACCTGGTTCTGATAAGGGGTCTCTAACTAGTCTGATGGGGGAATTCCTCTGGGTTCTGATGGAGTTTTGGTCTGGTTCTGATTGAGATCTTTTTGCTGGTTCTGATGGAGGGTTCCTAACTGGTTCTGATGGATTTTTGGTCCCGTTCTGATAGAGGTTTCTATTCTGTCTGATTAAGTTTGGACCTGGTTCTGATAGTAGGTGCCTAACTGGTCCTGTGGAGAATTCCTCCTGGTTCTGATGAGTTTGGTCTGGTTCTGATGGAGGGTTCCTAACTGGTTCTGAATGGAGTTTCGTCCGTTCTGATGGAGATTTTCCTCCAGGTTCTGATGATTTCTGATTGGTTTCTGATAGAGGTTTCTTTTCTGGATCTGATTAAGTTTTGGACCTGGTTCTGATAGTAGGTAACCTAACTGGTCCTGATGGAGAATTCCTCCTGGTTCTGATGGGAGTTTGGGTCTGGTTCTGATGGAGGTTCCTAACTGTTCTGATGGAGTTTTCGGTCCGGTTCTGATGGAGATTTTCCTCCAGGTTTCTGATGGATTTCTGATTGGTTCTGATAGAGGTTTCTTTCTGGTTCTGATTGAGTTGGGACCTGGTTCTGATAGTAGGTACCTAACCGGTCCTGATGGAGATTCCCTCTGGTTCTGATGGAGTTTGGGGTCTGGTTCTAATGAGACTTGTTCCCGGGTTCGGATGAGTTTGGACCTGGCTCTGATAAAGGTTTGTAACTGGTTCTGATACTGGTTTGTAACCGGACTCTGATGGAGATTCTTTGCTGGTTCTGGTGAAGAGTCCTTCACTGGTTCTGATGGAGATTCCTTTTGGTTCTGATGGAGTTTCGGTCCGGTTCTGATAGAGATTTTCTCCGGTTCTGATGGATTTCTGAACTGGTTCTGATAGAGGTTTTCTTTCTGGTTCTGATTGAGTTTGGACCTAGTTTCTGATGGTAGGTGGCCTAACTGGTCCTAATGGAGAATTCTCCCTGGTTCGGATGGAGTTTCGGTCCAGTTCTGATGGAGATTTTCTCCAGGCTCAGATGGATTTTCTGAACTGGTTCTGATAGAGGTTTCTTTCTGGTTTGCTGATTGAGTTTGGGACTGGTTCTGATAGTAGGTACCTAACTGGTCCTGATGAGAATTCCTCCTGGTTCTGATGGAGTTTTGGGTCTGGTTCTGATGGAGGGTTCCTAACTGGTTCTGATGGAGTTTCGTCCAGTTCTGATGGAGATTTTTCTCCAGGTTCTGATGGATTTTCTGGAACTGGTTCCGATGGAGATTTTGTTCCTGGTTCTGATGGGTTTGGGTCTTGTTCTGATGGAGGGTTCCTAACTGGTTCTGATAAGAATTCCCCCCTGGTTCTGATGGAGCTTGGGTCTGGTTCTGATGAATGTGGTGACATGGTTCTGATAGAAGGGACCTGGTTCTGATAGACTTTGGGCCTGGTTCAGATTGGAGATTTGTTCCCAGGTCTGGTGGATATGGAACGAGGTTCTGATAGAGTTTCTTTTCTGGTTCTGACAAATTTTGTGTCTGGTTCTGACATAGACTTGTTCCAGGTTCTGATGTGCTAACAGCCTATATGCAAAACTCTATGAAAATGCCTTTTAAATTTAATCACTGTGTCTAGCTGTTGAAACAGCAGTATATACTGTTTAAGTATTCGACACAAAATGGACGCCATTTAGTTGCCTCTTATGAAGATGGTCAAAGGGTTAGGGGTCGGGTCAGGTTTAGGCCATAGAAATGAATGAAATGAATGGAAGTCAATGCAAACTCCTCACAAAGACAGTAAAACAGGGATGTGTTGTGTGTGTGTGTGTGTGTCTGAGTAGGAGACAGGGAGAGAAGAGACGCAGAGTCACATACAGACATATACAGTAGGAGATACACAGAGCTATAAATAGAACAGTGAGGAGTGAATCAGCCAATCAGGAATGAGTGTCAGTGTAACTTGACACCTGCAGCATTTCTAATGCAGCACCTCACTATTGTCTCCCCTTCCCTGGGCTTTTAACATGGAGGCGCATGCTCCCGAACTACCGACGCCCTAACTCGAAAAACCGTAAGGGCTATCGATTCCATCTTGTACCATTTTTTTCAGAAAGGACAGGGGAACGAGAATATTAACACTTTGTTCTTGAAAAATAATAATTTAAAGGCACAACACTAGGTGAAAAAAGGGAAAAAATGAGAAAAACACAAAAATCCCTGAACATGCCTCTCGAACAATGTCTAATAACTTGGAACTATAAAGGGCTATCGATTTGATTCATGCACCGTATGAATCGGCAGGCTTTTGTGCTGAACAATTGTGGAGCTTCTCAATTTCTACCAAAAATCTGTCTGGGAGATGTGAACCCTGTGAAAAAGTGGATCATTTTGACCATTTTTAACCTGAGTGGAGGTGAATTTTTCACTCTCAAACAACCTACGTCACGGGAGGAAACGTAAAAGGTATCCAAAAAATTTTTGGACCGTAGGTATCAGCAGAGATCGGTGAACAATCCTGGAGATTTTCGTGTGTCTACATAAATCCGTGTAGGAGATATGACAGTGTGAAAAGTGGATAAATTTTTGAAATTTTTCTATTTTAAGCGATTTTGGGAAGGACAGATTTGGTACTCCTAATCTAAACAAACCTTTTTTTATGACAAAGCGATAAAAGTATCAAAAAAATTATTTCACACTGTGAGCGACAACAAGGTCTGAAGATCAATCTGCACAAGGCTCATGTCTCTACCTTGAAAACGGTTTACGAGAGGCGGCGATTGGAAAACATGTGAGTTTATGGATTGTTTTTGCTCAGTTTTTTTTTCTGAAATTCCTATAGATTTCCTATACAGGGTGGGTGACTTTGGGTTGCTTTGTGGGCGTGTGTTGCCGAAAAACTGTTTGTCCCACATCAATAGGGTGACATTTTCTTAATCGCGAAAGAGCATCCTACGTTTTTTGATGTATAATTTGTATAGTCGAGTGAAATTGAGCGAGTGAAAAGAGTTGTTCGTTCTTTTCAGGTTATTAAAAAACCTAGAGTGTACACTCTAGAGACACAGAACATTTTCCGTCATTGATTACATTATAAAACTGAAAATCTAAAAAAAACTGTAATAAAGTTTGAATCAAATTGTAGAAAAACTGTAAAAGATATCAAAAAGTTGAATAAACAATAATAACAGAGGGTTTGTGAAAGCATTTTAAAAGTTGGAATGGTGTTTTCTAGCTGAAAGTATGCGGAAGTAGTTAAATGGCAAAACAGTGAGTTTTAGCAGATTTTTGCCGTTTTTCCATTCATTGCAATGGGGGCAAAAAATTCTTAAAAAGCTGAATATTTTTAAAAAGTTTTAAAAGATATAAATACCAAAAGTCATAGCCGGAATGTCCTGAAAGGGCTGAATATTGTGAAATTTGAACGGTTGAAATAGCACAAAGTATGCAGGAGGAGAAGCGGTTCAAATAACGGAGCAACTAGAAAAATAATAATAATAATAATAAAGAATAAAGAAAAACAGGAACACAAGAAGTGTGAATGCCTACTGCATTCACACTAATAAAGAAAAACAGGAACACAAGAAGTGTGAATGCCTACTGCATTCACACTAATAAAGAATAAAGAAAAACAGGAACATAAGAAGAGTGAATGCCTACTGCATTCACACTAATAATAAAGGATAAAGAAAAACAGGAACACAAGAAGTGTGAATGCCTACTGCATTCACACTAATAATAATAATAAAGAATAAAGAAAAACAGGAACACAAGAAGTGTGAATACCTACTGCATTCACACTAATAATAAAGAATAAAGAAAAACAGGAACACAAGAAGTGTGAATGCCTACTGCATTCACACTAATAAAGAATAAAGAAAAACAGGAACACAAGAAGTGTGAATGCCTACTGGATTCACACTAATAAAGAATAAAGAAAAACTGGAACACAAGAAGTGTGAATGCCTACTGCATTCACACTAATAATAATAATAATAAAGAATAAAGAAAAACAGGAACACAAGGAACAGGAACACTAATAATAAAGAATAAAGAAAAACAGGAACACAAGAAGTGTGAATGCCTACTGTATTCACACTAATAATAATAATAAAGAATAAAGAAAAACAGGAACACAAGAAGTGTGAATGCCTACTACATTTACACTAATAAAGAATAAAGAAAAACAGGAACACAAGAAGTGTGAATGCCTACTGCATTCACACTAATTAAGCAAGTTTTTCCCATAGTTAAATTTAATGGTCTGGAGTTTTGCCTCACTGATCACGCTAAAACAGCAAAAACAGGCTGCAGCTGCCACCCAAGATGGCGATCGCGAAGTGCAGTCATGTGACTGCAACGTCATTTGAAAACTCCCTATAAACCAAGAAGTTCATTTCTTGGCAATTCAACTAATTCAACTAAGAGGTTTGTTTCTGTTAGGAAGTCACACAGCAATCCCTTAAAAAGATTATAAAATAATCAGGTCAAAAACTAAAAATACTCTTGTCAATATTCAATGGAAAAATCTTTATTGCTATTACAGCAACCATACACTTCTTATAATTGCTGACTAGCTTTTTGCATTTTTCACTGGTATTTGGATTATTTTATCTTTATTGATGAGCTCCAAGTCTTTGAGGTTGGAAAGCCTCCTTTCCATCACCCTTATTTTAAGCTCCATCCATAGATTCCCAATCAGAGTCAAGTTGGGACCCTGGCTGGACCATTCCAAATTATTAATATTACTTTTAGTCAAAAGCAACACTGGTGAAATTACTAAATGATTCCAAGTTTATTTAATATTTAGTTTGACAAGCTTTGTGGCAATCACTGAAGTCAATTGATTTTTGTGACTGAATGAGACCATTATAATTAAAACTGGTCTGGACAAGACAATAAAGGTACCCCTAAAAAAGATATAAAATATTTGACTATAGTGACAGGTTAAACTAAGGTGTGTCCTGTAAGTAGCATCTTCAATCTTGTAATCAGACAGCCTGCCTATTTAAAGAGTGAAAAGTAGTCACTTGGCTGTTTGGTATCATGGTGTCTATCACCCTGAACATTAACCAGAGAGAGGAAAGTTGTTGCAGGAGCATTTTTGACAAGCATGTTAAAGGCAAAGGCTTTAAGACTATCCCAGCGCTGTTTGGTGTTTCTGGGACAATAGTTGCCCAGGTTTTTCAGAAGTGTAAGCTTCAATGTACCGTGGCCAGCCTGAGCTCCAGTCTGAATGAGGCTGCAGGAGTAAAATTGATGACAAAAATAATGATAACCAAAGAGCCCAAAACAACTTCCAAAGTGGTCAGAGGTGAGCCCCTAGTTCAAGATTAGCCAGTGTCACATCTCTTGCTGTTTGAGTCTAAATTGAGCTAATGAAACATGGCCATGGAGGATGCCACTGTTGAAAGCAAATTGTAAAAATGTGGGACTGAAATCTTCCATTTGCATGTGTGCATTTTACATTCTGACAAGCCTACAAGAATGTCATTTGGTCAAATGAGACAAAGCTGTAGCTTCTTGACAGGTTACATTATCTCTATGTTCACAAATGAAAAAAGTAAGCCTCCAAAGAAAAAAACAATGCACAGTTGTGTTCTGGGGCTGCTTCACCTAGAACAACATGTATTGGATCTGGGCAGGATACAGTGAAATTCCTTTTACTTTGTATGTTAATTGGTTACCAACACTGTTTGTCCACATCTGTATGCAGGTGCTGATTAAAAAATTCTTATTCAAATAAGAGCAATTAATTTATTTGTCATTTCACATTCACAGTGAAACTAAATATTTTTACTGGTGTCCTGAATATATGAAGGAAGTAGTCCATCCTCTTTCTTGTGTGTCTGAGCGGTGCCAGACCTATCACATCTCTTGATTCCCAAGTAGCGGAATGTCTTGCCCATAAAATCCATTCTCTTATTCAGGTATTGCCTGTATCCTGTCTCCATGGTAAACAGAAACTGTACTCGCCAACAGGTTGCAGAATTCTCCACCTGATTGCTGTTTTGGGTTTGAGCTGCACCACAGTATAAAGACATAAATTTTTTTTGCAGACTTAACAGAAAGGTGCCTTGCCAGAAAGGTGTTGCCAACGCTGCAAATATGCCATGGTGGATTCAGAAACATTGATAAAAAAAGCCCCAAAGCCGTTACCTGCAGGTGTAGATGCTGTGTCTGTACTCACATTCACAAAAAGGAAAAAAAATCCACCCTGTCATCCAAGAGACAAACATTTGCAGGAAAAAGCTATGTTGTATCATGTATCATGCAGGTGAGATCCAAGCCATGACCGATCACCAGCTCGGTTTCCTGCATTTCCAAGACCATGACATCGCTTGCATCCTCCTTCTGCCAGCAGGCTGCCTTCTCAGCCTTTGAAAACAGGCCACTCTGACCTTGCCATTCTTCAATGAATTACTTCTCATCTGAAATTCATTTTTCACTATCACGATGGAAAGTTTTAGGTTCATAAGCCATAAATGGGACACACTATTTAGAAGCCCTACCCAACAGCACCTTCAGAACAAACCTAACTGACCTAAAATAGGAAACGTATCTGCCTTTTTTTGTGAAGCAGGGTCATATGTGAAACTTCACATGTAAAATTGGGCATTAAAGGTAATCCAGTTACTCATATAGTCAATTTGGTATGTATATTTTAGATGGGAAACAGCACACTGAGTTATTTCCAGTTATACTGTCACCAAGGTGTTTTCCATATCCTGGATGATCAGGTGTAATCACACTGATGCTGTGCTGAACCCCTCAGTTTGTAAAGAAGGTAAAACCAAAAGTTACACAAAGAAAATAAAATATTTTTTACACAGAGAAGGTAAGCTATTTTTGAAAATGTCTTCTTGCACTCCTCTCACAATCCATCGGTCTTCTATGCGTCACACAGTATTCCTTATCAATGAGTTGTAGGTGGACAGCTCATAAGTCTAGGCCTGGGGAGCTGTCTGTAATGTTTTGAGCCTCTGTCCTTTAAATGTAAACACTACTGTGAACAAAGAGCAGCTTGTTATGATTTGCATTCATCTTTGTAAACTTGATGTTGAGTTGATGTGTAAAACAAAGACCTCTATTTCTTGAGTTTGGGTTTTTGCCCAAAGTGCCACTTACTTCTTTCATTCAATGCCATTGTCTTGTTCCTTCGTAGGAGGTAAATGTTCTGCTTTCCACTTCCTCCATAGAGAATGTGGAGAAAATGGATAACTGAGAGAACAGATCGTTCTTTTATGAGTAAAAACCTTTGAATAAAGTGGAGGAGAGAATTAGGGAATGAAAGGACACAGATGTTGTCAAGGATAAAGTTGCTTCTATTGTTCAGTTGCCACTTGCAAAGATCCATTTCCTGATGATTTATGTCACCTGAGTTGTAGTAAAGATGTGAACATTCATAAGCAACATTAAATGACACAGTGGTTTTACCCAGAGCAGGATTTAAATATTGTACTTTATTTACAAAATCCATGCATTTCCATGCATGTTGTTTTTTTGCCAGATATGAAATCACTTAAATCCTTCTAAGACTGTTTTTTTGGCTAATTTCTTTTGTGCTTTATTCAAGCATTTTGAAGAGCTATTACATGTGAAAGTCCAAAATATAGCATATAAACCTCCAATAAGTTGGTAAAAGCAAAGCATTTCTAAATGAAAGATGAAATGCATTCAAGAATCTAAAACACAGTGCTGCTTTTTTCATTTTTGCAAGCACCTTGGTATAATCTGAAACAATGTGATAATTAAAAATCGAATAAAGATTGAACTATATTTTCACTCCGATGTCAACTAATGTGGCTGTTTTGCTCATTTTGCATCAGTGTAAGATGTGTAATTGTGTTTTGGGTGTAATACAATACAATTTGTTTAAAGCCTCTGAAGGAAGATTGTGTCCTTTTCTTCATTGGCAATATGACCCTGCAATACATCTTTTATTGATATTATTGGTAAATATTTGTTTTAGACAGCAGACGTCTTTTGATTTTGCCTGTTCATGTTTGTTTTTGCACCAATAGAAGTATTGGTGTTTTTAGTCCTTTTTAGCAGCTTTTTATCTGCTCTGGACTCAGTACCTTCCCAGCATAATTGAATATATAAGGTATTGTGATTATTCCATTTGTAAGTATGTGGGGTTTGGTCAACAACACATACTGTGGTTGTGTGGTTGCACAACCGCAGTTTGCTGCGGCATATTGTTTTTATCTTTTATACTATGCTGTTTCGCTGTTTGTCTCAATAATTAGCTTTTACATCAAAGTTTATTGAGGACAGGGTCAAGTCAAACTTAGCTTTACAAGTTATGGCAGAAATAACACCAATGTAAGACTCATCGCTCATCACAGGATCCAGAGCATGCTTAGTCATGCTGACTGAGCATGCTCTAAATACTCAGTCAACAGTTAATTGTTTACCAAATACCCCCATCACTCTATTGTGTATCTGGGTCTCCAGCTAGTTCAGGCTGCGTCAGACATTTCTGAAAATTTGTGGCACGAGCGTCACAACTTAGGCTTATATTGACATGCATCCTGGCTGATCAGGATTTAAGTAGACCAGCCCACCACCGATGATTCACAACTGGCATTAAAATTGTTTGGATTACAGTTACCTGTTCTCAGTTTAGCATTCAAAAGGTTTGCTGTTTCTGTAACATCACAGTACATTCAGTCCCTAAAACTACGCTGTTATTCAGACATCAACATGCCTAAGATTTCATCTGAGTTACAGTATTGTGGAATTATTTTGGCTACAAACGATTTATAAGTTTAATTGTGTAGCATAACATATGCAATCTGAAAGAAGAAATTAAGAATAAATAGCCTAATGTGAGACTTTACTAAGCTCAGCATCAGTGCCCTACAAAACAACACTGTAGTAAAACAGCTGATGGCTCATTTGAACATTTTTAATCACCTTATGCATGCAACATTGCTTAAAGCTGTAGTCCTTAACTTTTAATTGTTAAAATTATTCAAGAAATGCTTAAAGTAGACTATCTCACTGTGTTCTGTAATGTAAAGTAGGTCATCTGTGATTATTACTTTCCTGTAGTCCCTCCTCTGGCCTCTACAGCTAAACAAATCTGAGAGGCACGCCTACAACTTTGATCAAAAGACTTGCGTATTTACCTGGAGGGAGGTGTCAATCAACGAGTAGTGCACCAGTGTGAAAAGGGTCACACGCCTCCATATTTCTAGTAGAATTTACATTAGAGATGTATTTTACAGATGGAGGGAGCTTCGCGAACTACAAGGACTCAAAACTGATCAAGAGCTGGCAAAATTTCTTCTTCGTCGACTCGTACTCGTCGTCTTCCGCTTTATCCGGGACCGGGTCGGGGGGGCAGCAGGCTCAGCAGAGACACCCAGACGTCCCTCTCCCTAGACACCTCCTCCAGCTCCTCCAGGGGGAGCCCAAGGTGTTCCCAGGCCAGCCGAGAGACATAGTCCCTTCAGCGTGTCCTGGGCCGTCCCCTGGGCCTCCTCAATTCAATTTAGTTTTTATTTATATAGCGCCAATTCACTACACATGTTGTCTCAAGGCACTTCACAAAAGTCAGGTACATACATTCCAATTAGTCCTAACCATTGAACAGTGCAGTCAGAGTTAGTTATTTATTCAAATTGGATAAAACGTTTTTCTGTCTAAGGAAACCCAGCAGATTGCATCCAGTCAGTGACTTGTAGCATTCCCTCCTCCCGGATGAGCATGTAGAGACAGTGGACAGTCACTGGCGTTGACTTTGCAGCCATCCCTCATACTGAGCATGCATGTAGCAACAGTGGAGTGGAAAAACTCCCTTTTAACAGGAAGAAACCTCCAGCAGAACCAGGCTCAGTGTGAGCGGCCATCTGCCACAACCGACTGGGGTTTAGAGAGAACAGAGCAGAGACACGAAGAGAACAAAGAAGCACTGATCCAGGAGTACTTTCTATGGGAAGGAAAAGTAAATGCTAATGGATGTAGCTCCTTTAGTCGTTTCACCTAGAAAGAAAGAACATATAAACTCTGCGCCAGTTTTCGAGGTTAGAGTCTGAAAGAGAGTACATATAATTAGTTACAGTAAAAGCTCAGTCAATCGCCATGTCTAGGAGAGAGAAAGGGTTAAACACTGAAAGACAGGGCCATGTGGATCATCGGTAGAGGGTGAGCATTAAGTTGTTGCCAGCAGAAGTTTGGACAATGCCACTCTCCAGAAAGGTGTCACAGGTAGACACAGAGTCAGGCCAGGTGTAGCTTCTAGGAAGAGAAAAGAGAGAGAACAAAGTTAAAAGCTGAAATAACAGCAAATAATGCAAAATTGGAGAGTAGTGTGAGAATGTAGCAAAGAGGATGAAAGTGGTCTTTATGTCCTCCAGCAGCCTAAGCCTTTAGCAGCATAACAACACAGAAAGTTTCAGTTCAGACTATTTAGTTAAGCAGCGCTTATTTTCAACAATGTCGTTTCAAGGCACCCCACAAAGGGTCCCACTGATGGTCATTGTTATTCTAAAAACCACAGGGATTGGGATGCCTCTCTCTGTCAGACCATTGGAAAAGAGAAGGGGTCATACAGGTTGCAGAAATGGAGGGTGTGTTTGCACCTCAACCATAACTGAGCCGGTGGGACGTGCCTGGAACATCTCCCGAGGAAGGCATCCAGGAGGCATCCGGTATAGATGCCCGAGCCACCTCAACTGGCTCCTCTCGATGTGGAGGAGCAGCAGCTCTACTCCAAGCCCCTCCCAGATGGCCTCCCTATCTCTAAAGGAGTGCCCGGCCACCCTATGGAGGAAGCTAATTTCAGTCGCTTGTATCCGGGATCTCGTTCTTTTGGTCATTACTCAAAGTTCATGGCCATAGGTGAGGGTAGGAACGTAAACCGACCGGTAATTCGAGAGCTTCACTCAGCTCTCTCTTCACCACAACAGACCAGCACAGCGCCCCCATTACTGCGGCAGCCGCACCTATCTGTCTGTCGATCTCCCGCTTCATTCTTCCATCACTTGTGAACAAGACCCCGAGATACTTAAACTCCTCCACTTGAGTCAGGAACTCCCCTCCAACCTGAAGTGGACAAGCCACCCTTTTCCGGTCGAGAACCATGGCCTCGGACTTGGAGGAGCTGATCCTCATCCCAGCCACTTCACACTCGGCTGCGAACTGCCCCAGCGCATGCTGTAGGTCTTGGCTAGAGGGGGCCAGCAGGACCACGTGATCTGCATAAACAAAAGACGAAATTATCTGGTCCCCAAACCAGACCCCCTCCGGCCCTTGGCTGCGCCTAGAAATCCTGTACATAAAAGTTATGAACAGAACCGGTGACAAAGGGCTGCCCTGCTGGAGTCCAACATGCATCGGGAACAGGTACGACTTAGTGCCGGCAATGCGGACCAAACTCCTGCTCCGCTTGTAAAGAGACCGGATGGCCCCTAGTAAAGGGCCCCCGATTCCATACTCCTGGAGCACCCCCCACAGGGCATCACGAGAGACACAGTCAAATGCTTTCTCCAGGTCCACAAAACACATGTGGACCAGTTGGGCAAACTCCCATGAACCCTCGAGTACCCTGTAGAGGGAATAGAGCTGGTCCAGTGTTCCACGGCCGGGACGAAAACCACACTGCTCTTCCTGAAGCCGAGGTTCGACTATCGGTTGGACTCTCCTCTCCAATACCCTGGTGTAGGCCTTACCAGGGAGGCTGAGGAGTGTGATCCCTCCAGTCACCCATCTTATGAAGGGGGACCACCACCCCAGTCTGCCAGTCCAGAGGCACTGTCCCTGACCGCCACTCAATGTTGAAGAGGCGTGTCAACCATGACAGCCCCACAACATCCAGAGACTTGAGATACTCGGGGCGGATCTCATCCACCTCTGAAGCCCTGCCACCGCGGAGCTTTTTAACCACCTCGGTGACTTCAGCCTGGGTGTCTAACCCTGAGTCCCCAGCCTCTGTTTCCACCAGGGAATGCGTGATAGCAGGATTGAGGAGATCCTCAAAGTACTCCTTCCACCGCCTGATAATGTACCCAGTCGAGGTCAGCAGCCTCCCACCCCCAATGTAAACAGTGTTGGCAAAGCACTGCTTCCCCCTCCCGAGGCACCGGACAGTTTGCCAGAATCGCTTCGAGGTCAACCGGTAGTCCTTCTCCATGGCCTCAACGAACTCCTCCCAGGACCGAGTTTTTGCCTCTGCCATAGCCCAGGCTGCAGCACGCTTGGCCTCACAGTACCCGTCAGCTGCCTTAGGAGTCCCACAAGCCAACCACAGCCGATAGGACTCCTTCTTCAGCTTGACAGCGTCCCTTACTGCCGGTGTCCACCACCGGGTTCGGGGATTGCCGCCACGACAGACACCGCAGACCGTACAGCCGCAGCTACGGGCAGCAGCATCGTCAATAGATGCGGAGAACATGGTCCACTCGGACTCTATGTCTCCAACATCCCATGGAATCTGGTCAAAGCTCTCCCGGAGGTGGGAGTTGAATACATCCCTAGCCAAGGGCTCCACCAGACATTCCCAGCAGCCCCTTACTATGCGCTTGGGCCTGCCAAGTCTGTCCGGCTTTCTCCTCTTCCAGCGGATCCAACTCACCACCAGGTGGTGATCAGTGGACAGCTCAGCCCCTCTCTTCACCCGAGTGTCCAAAACATGTGGCCGAAGTTCTGATGATACGACAGCAAAGTCGATCATTGACCTCCTGCCTAGGGTGTCCTGGTGCCAAGTGCACTGATGGACACCCTTGTGATTGAACATAGTGTTTATTATGGACAATCCGTGACTAGCACAGAAGTCCAATAACAAAACAACACTCAGATTCAGATCGGGGAGGCCATTCCTCCCAATCGCGCCTCTGCAGGTGTCAGTGTCGTAGACACTCGTAGACTAGGTGTAGTGCATTGTATTCTTATCCATGGATGGTAAGGCAACCCTTGAATATGAAAAAAATGAAAGAAAAAATGAGAGGGTGATGTTACAGCAAAAGTACTGTCCCGATGCAGTAGCAAACTGTACATTTTACACCCTTTATCACAATACACATGGCACACATGAAATGGAGTGCATCATTAATGATACAGATATTTTATGTGCGATGAAGGACCAGGTTTCATAGGATATGTATTAATACTGCCAAGTTTGGCAAGACCTGATAAGACTGACATTCACACACACTGAAAACAAATTGTTCTTTTTAACAGGAAACTCTACAGAAGTTTTTTGTGTTAATGTGGACATGGATTGAGAACTAAAAATTTCCAAGGTACCTCCAAAACTCACCTCTGCTGTGACATAGATTACTCTGAAAGTCATGGTGTTTGACACAATATAAAAAACATGGTCATTTCAAAACAAATTTTCTTTTCATACACATTTAACAATTTCATGAGAGATTTTGCTGTACAAGTGCTAGTTTTTTTAAATTCCCAAAGTTGTGACTGCAAAACTATCCTTAATCACAGAAAAAACAACTAAACAAGTAACGACTAATTACTATTCATATTTTTTTTCCAGAATAACTGATTTTCCAGGCATGGGGTTGGCAAAATTTACAGGGAATATAAACTAGAGATAATTCTCACATGCTCTGCATTGTGACACACATCTGTGTGTGGGTGCGCCTGCGTGTATGTGTGTGATGTTCCCTGTTTCTTCATCCTGCTAAGCAGAAGGGAAACTGCTTGGCTCCTCAGCATCTCTGGCAGGGCTCTGACAGTTCATGTTGGCTTCCCTCCAAACCTCCCCATCCAACGCTACGACAGCTGACCATCTGCCACCACCGCAGCCACCGCTGCTGCTCCACCCTTCTCCACACCATCATCACGGGGGAGGCTGTCTCAGCGAAGGCAGGGTTTAGGCAAAGAAGGAGAGAAGATGGGAGCTGCCAGCCTGTGCCATCCTCACCGGCTCACTGAGATGTTAAATCTGTTGTTGTCATCTCTGTTCCTCGTCACATTAGTTTGCTGATTTCTGTGGAGAAGCTGAGTGCAGCTCACTTCCATTACCCGTCCTCTCATCCACAGATGCAATCACATTCCCAAGCATTCCCCAAGCTGCACTATGTTGAGGATCATTTATGAAAACAACAGAGCAGTGAGTGAACCTTTGTAGGAGTGAAATGCGTTTAGGTGCCGCTGCGGTCAGCTTCCTATGGCGAGAATATTGCTGCTTTTGCTCATTAGGAAACACAAGCCTGAGCAGGCTTTAATCAGCCTGAGAAGAACAGAGGGAGACTGATGTGATTATCTGTTTATTAAGCAGCCCACCTCATATTTCACCATGTTCTCTGGCACCTGCAAGTCCCATTAGAAATGTATGGTCAGCAGTGCTGAGGACAGCACGCTGAACTTGTGTCACAGCGTAATTAAGCCCCTCCCTTCACACCACGGTTCTGCTGGGCTGTGCTCTCTGGAGAGGTTGCCATGATGTCAGCACACATTCTCTTTAAACCCAACCTCGACCCCCTCAGTGTCTGCACAAACAAGAGCATTAGCATTGCATGTCTTTATACAGAATGACTATAGTGATCTGCTTATGAACAATAATGCTCATATAATGCTTTGCAAATGTTTTCATACCATACTCTTTCAGTTTTTTCACATTGTTTACGCTAAAACACAAACTCTAATGTATTTTGTTAGGATTTTATGTGATAGACCAACACAAAGTAGTGCATAATTGTGAAGTAGGAGGAAATGATATATTATTTTAAAAAGTCTTGTCAAATAAATTATATGGACAGTGTGGCTTGCATTCATATTTATAAGCACCTTTCGCTGCAGTTAAAACTGTAACTCTTGAAGTGTGTTTGTCCCAATTTACCCATCTAGTGACTTGAATGTTTCCTTATTCTTTTATGCAAAATTTGAAGCATAGTCATATTGGATGGAGAACATCTCTGAACTTCAATGTTCAAGGTATACGACAGATTTAACAGGTTTTCTTTCAAAAGACCCTGTGGTTAGCTACATAAATTTTTTTATGAAAAGTTAATTGCCATGTATCATTTGCACTATCACTTAATAATATTAAGTAAACTTTCTCGTTACTATATACAAAAACAATAATGTTCATGCCTTGTTTTCCATGGTTGGCAGGTTAATAAACCCTCTTGTGTCTGTAGCATCTGAACTCCACTCTAACAAGGCCTGCAATGAATTTGCTTTTTTACTGAGAAAATTCAGAACACTAAAAAGGTAGTCTGTACATCAATATCACGTCCAGTACAAGTGCTGTTTCCAATCAAAACAAATGTGGACACAATTCTACTAAATTAACTACAAAAGCTTAGAAAAATTAATACATCAGCTAAGCTCCTCCTCCTGCTGTCTCGATATTTTACCCACAGCTTTCTCTAAAGAAAGTTTTTCCTGTCATAGCATCTGATTTGATTCAAATATTAAACTCATCCCTTTTATCAGATGTTTCCCTCCAGGCCTTAAAATTGACTTGAGTACTACAACTGTGTCATCACAGGCCTGCCTAAAAAGGAAATCAAACAGCTTCAGCTGATCCATAACGCTGCTGCCCGCACCCTCACTTGAACTAAGAAAGCAGAGAGGACATCACCCCAGAGATATGGGGAGCCAGTTCTTACACTGGCTCCCTATATGTCAGAAAATATACTTTACAGTACATCTGTGAGTTTAAAAATCACTAAATGGCTCAGTAACAAAATACATTAAAAGTTTTCTGTCATTGAATCAACTTTCCAGATCTCTCGGGTCTTCTGGTTCAAGTCTATTCTGCATCCTCAGAACCACAGCCAAACATGGAGAAGAAGCATTCAGTTCTTATGCTCCACTAATCTGGAGGAAACTTCTGGAAAACCTCAAAATTCTGAAACCCTGAATCAAGGTTAAAAAACCCACTTGTTTAGAGTTGCCTTTGCTTGTTCTATGTAAACTATTAGCTCAAACATAATCTCAGTCTGTAGTCCAACTTTTCTTTACTTTCCTTTATTATGCCAAGACAATGTACTTTTTTCTGTTTTCGTTTCATATGTTTTCACCATTAAAGCACTTTGAATTATCTTGTTACTGAAATATATTGTACACATAAACTTGCTTTGCCAGTGCATTATTTTCATGGCTTGTTTCTTGGTCAGAGTTAACTGAAAGTAGATTTGAAGTGCTTTAAAACATACCAGAATGAGATGTTTCAGATTACATACATTTATGTTGCAGGTTACAAAACTATCAAATCTACCAAGTAATAAATGTTGTATGCATTCCTTTTTTCTCTGTCTACAGGTTCTGTGCTTACTTGACATTTATTAGCAGTGTGCAAACCTACACTGCTGGGTTCTCACCCACCAATTAAATGGCACCAAGGAAATGTGTCTGGTGATGATGTGAAATGAGTACATACTTACAAAAATTACAAAGCTCTTCTACTCCCACGGGATCCAACTACAGCTTAACTTGATGAGTCATTATCTAAATTGTGAACTGCATTTACGCACATGCCAACTACACGCCTCCAACTGTGGCAATTTGAGGAACAATGCAAGCTTTATCTGATTGAATTTACATCAGCATGTCAAAAAAGATTAAATCTAATTTTCAAATGAGCTCTGCAGGCAGATTTATGATTTGAGGGATAGGATATGAATTTCCTCAAATCCACAGAGTTGAAAATTCAAGTTCTTCTCTTAGATGCTGTGCACAAAATCAGGCTGCACTCTGAAATGATTTTCAGTTTTAGAAATGCAGAGATAAAAAAGTGCAGTTAAAACTTGTAGAACTTCAGAATTTATCATTAAATATCACTATTGTGTCTCATGTGTTGCTTCAGGGGAAAATATTATTTTTTAGGTCAAAGAACTGATTCTCTGTTTTAGGCTTGCCAAAATCTAAACTGTGGATGGTGCGAAATGCTAAAACGATTACAAAACATTTAAGATCTTTACTCTACAGTAGATACGAAACAAACAGAAGTACTAGATATTTGGGATGTTCTTGTGTAGATTTTTATGACAATGATAAAAACTGGAGCCATTTGGACACAAGCTAATATTTTATTAAAATCAAGGAGGTAAATAAATGTTTCATCAGTATTAAGTGGTTCTATTAATATTGTCACTCTGTCTGACTTAACTCAATCACCAATGAAGTTTGGGATGCTGTAGTCGTATCTATCAATTTTTTCTTGACAGCAACAGATATTAGGTACCAATTACAGTTTCTGCAAGTCAGACTCAATTTTGTGTTCCGACATAAGGTAACTCATGTGAGAAATTCACTATGGCTTTACATCACCTAAAAATTACCTGTGTTTCTTATTTGTTTCCAAAAAAATGTATGATTGACACAAACAGCTATTCACATCTTGCTGATGATGTTTGCATTTGTTGAAGTATAATGCCAATGTTAGCATGTTTGGTCTCTGTTTTGATATGACTTATTGATAAATTGGCTTGTAACATACTTCAATGCAGTTTCAGCATTCCTGCTGGAAATATCTGAACATGGTGTAGAGTGTAGAGCATTCCACCAAAATTGCTAAAATGGTACTTGTGCTTACTTAGCCAATTATTTGAGGTTCCACCACTTTGAGCTCTGACTTTGGCCTGAAAAACTGGTTCACTCTTAGTACCAACTTGGAACTGGATTAGAGGAAAGAACCACTTTTATCAGGAGCTAGGGCCATAATTGTGGAGACCAAAAACCAATCAAAAATATTTTAAGCACTAAATTAAAAAGTCAAGACATGCATGCAAACACAATGGTGGGCTCACCAGGTGGGATAGCCATGTGTCCTCTCTGCAATGCTCCTCCCCTGCTTGGTACTGGGTGGTCTTGCTGCCGAAGGTTGGTGCGAGCCATGGGCTGCCAGGAGGACTGGGTCCCGTGCTTGGCCTGTGCAGCTGGAGATGGTGGTGTGCCTGGGTCAGGGGGGCTCGGTGCTCTGTGTCTCACCCTATGCCGCCTCTTTGGCCTGGGGGGCTGCTCCTCCTGTGCTTCACTAACAACCTACCTTTAAGCTGCCTTGGGGTGATGCCTTGTGTCTGTCTGCCTGGGGCTGCTGCAGCCTTCCAAAGCAGAGTCCACCTGCCCTTTGATGCTCTTGGGTGCTATGTGTTATAGGCCTTCTGACAGTTTAAACAACTGAAACCCACATTGTTCTTGCCATATATGGTCAGGAGGGAGGTAAAAAAAAACTGCAGAGCTGTTGGAGACCCATAGCAAAGTGCGGCATCTGAAAGCCTTTTATGCACCTTAAGAGATTCCAGTGTATTGTGTGCTGTGAACTGTTTGAGAACTGCTTTATTTATTACAACTATTATTGTCCAAAATTCTAGTCCTTTGTTAAGTAATATTCTTTAGCTCAGATTGTTCTGGAAATATCTCCAGAAGCTTTATCTCTAAAATGTCAGGGTCCCATTAGTCATTGTAATTGTTTTGTAGCAGGATTTTGTAGGTCAAAATCCAACCAAAATCCAACCATTTAGTTCAGTAAAGTCATTCAGTTATATAGGCATTTGGGTTTCCTCATTTCGATTCAGAATTTTAAAAGGATTTGAATGTGGTGTGGTACTTCTGGAGACAGAGCACACCCAAGTCAGACAAAAACATTGAAATTCACACTGAATTCACGTTTAAATTTGAGGCCGCCTGCAAAAGAAGACATTTTAAAAGAAGTTCAGGTGAGCAGGTGGCTGAGCCGTTATTACCCCACACTCTAAACCCCAGTACGAAATAGAAGCCAGCGCACGTACTCAGTGGTTGTTTCAGGCTTTGTTTTGCCATTCGATTACTTTTTAAAGTGAGCACATCAGAAGGCAATGTCTAGTAAAAAAAGACACGCACTATGATGTGATGCTGCAGTAGAAGCACTTACAGTATATAGGTGTGGTTTTTTTGTAACACAGACTGAGCTCTTGGTAAAAATCTATTTTTCGTTTCCAATAAAATTAAATAATTTTACATTTTAGTTTAGAAAACACTTCCATATGTCTTTTTTTTGCCACAGCTGTAAACAGTATGTTTGTGTTTTTTGCTGCATGTCCCAACACAGAAAAATGATTAGAATTCAGCTCTTATGGATGTGAACATCCAGCTGTGTAAATCAAATCTGCTGGCTTATGAAGTAGAAGAAACAATTTTGAAAGCAGTATGCAATATTCATTTTTCATAAATAATTTATTTGTTTGCTTGCAAGTCAGTCTAAACTGATTGTGGCTCTTTTTAATTCATATCTATGCTGAATCCCGTCTATATGAAGCATGTGCTGTTTGTATTATTTCACAAATACATACATATAGTACAGCTTTACTCAATTAGGAGCTTTTTGCAGTTACCTCTAAACTCACTGTGGTTTCAGGGAGAGCTTAGAAGCACATTGTGGCTTCCACATATATCAGGCACATGATCTCTTCTTGATAAAGGAAATGATTACAGTGTAATTGTGTCTTTTTATGAAGCAGCCAATTATCTCTCTCACACTTACAAACAATAATTATTAGTGGCCTTTGGAGTGGTAAAGGTTGCGGTACCATGTAATTTAGACCAGATCAGAGGCCTGCTGAAAAACAAACCAATAGCAGAGTGCTACTTTCTGAATGAGGAGTTCCTCTATCACAGTTTACCTTCAATTTGATGTGAAGTTGGTAATGTAATTTACTGTCTGTATAGTGCAATGTGTTGTGAAATGAATGTGCCTAGAATAAGATCTGCTCTGAAGATTTATGTTTTGTGGCTTCACTTTACACAGAAATAATTATATTTTCAGACACTGAGCCAAGTAATGCTGAATACTAAACTGCAACAAGACGTTTACTGTGTCAAAGAAATTTATATTTATAACCTGATCACAATTAAAGAGTACATTTAAATGTTGCCATAAAATTCATCATTTGCTCTTTATTGTGATCATAAATAAATCTGGCATAAATATCATATTTTACTTAACCATTATTAAAATACTGAAGAGCTATCAGATTGTTCTGTACAAGAGTGCTTAAATGCGGAGTATTTTTCATGTCATTCCCATCTCATACTATAGTCAGTAAAACAAAAATTGTTAAATATTCGTTGCTGAGTGTTGCACTTTGTTAATTTGCCCAAGCAAAAAATCCGCATACAACCTAATATCAGCTGGTCAGTAGCTGCATGATTGGAAATTTTATGCTTCAGCAATGGTTTGTATAGTAGCTATTGATTTTATTTGTGAACAATTTTGTTTTTATTGTAATACTCCCTTTTGTCAACAGTAAAAAAGTAACTGCATTTAGTCTTCTTTGACCATTGACCATTTGTCAGTGTTGAATCATTACCTGCTGAAAAAGCAAGTGGCGACCTGTTTGTACTAACATAATCCAATAGATCTTTAATATGATGTCCTAGTTTTTCAGAGAATTTGCGATTTAGTGCACTCAAAGTTTTCAAGGCCTTAGGAAGAGAAACAGGCCCACAGCATCACAGATCCCCCACCATACTTATTAGAGGGCATAAAGTTCATGTTTTAACGTTCCAGCACTGTGTAGCTAAAAACGCATGTTTACATTCGTGATAATAGGCATCCCCATTAGAGAAATGACTGCCATGTAAATAGCATCTAAGAGTTCCAATGGAGGCTTGGTGAAGAGAACGGGATGTGGGCCACTTGTTCTTCAAGTATGTTTGTTGTATTCAGCAAAGTTTAAGAACTTGCTGGGCCAAAGTTTGTTTCTGAAAAAAGATTGTTGCTGTTTCTATTTACTGTGACGCTTAAATAAAAGCAAAAAGTGTGGTTAATAAAGACTTTTTAAACATTTTTTATTTTAGGATTTTAATTTGTTAGTGAAAATCTAATAAAAAATCATTTTAAGACTGTCCATCTGCATCAATCGCCCATGCTGGGGCACCAAATTTGTATCATTCTTGAACTTCGGTCAGGGTCGCGGAAAATCATTCAAAGGGCTGCAAATGGCCCACAGGCTGCACTAAGAACACCCATGATCTAAATCTACTTAATCTACTTGGTTTGATTTGGTTTCAGCTGAGACAGGAGACCTTCTAATTAAAAATGAAATATACAGTTTGTTTGAATGGAAATCTAGAAAGCTCATGTGAACAACTGAAGACACAATTCTTTGTGTATGTCATTTTTAATCTATTCACTCCAGCATGTGTTTGATTGAACACACAGATCTTTACTCATTTACCATATAATAGGTATGAGGCTATTTCAATTAGACGAGTAAGTTCATACAACTTAATTAGCAAGCTATGTTAACTCTGTGCTGTCTCACCAAAATGGCCGTGACAGAATCAATCAGATGAGTTGGGACGAATCACTGGGGAGCACAGCTGATCAATAGGCCATTAGGAAGTTCTGCCTTGTTAAAATGGGAAGCTGCAGTATGGCTGAATTAAAGGAGACAAAAAGCATCCTTTAATCACGATACCAATAGAAGAATGAATTAAGTTGGGAGGTTTTAATCATAACATGATATTAAAGAGTGTAATGAAAAAAAATCCAGTAGTGGGCAAATCAGATAAAAAAAAAAAAATCTTCAGACATAGTATAAGCATGTCAGGACTACACTCGTGAGGTCTTTTTGTTTCATGGCCCACTCGCATGCTTTACAAAAGCTTCAAATGCACACATAAATTTAGACTACTTCACCTAATTCATTGAGTATTCAACATGTGTGGGACCACCAATGGATTCTCACCAGGAGCAACAACAAAGGGCTCTAGTTTCTGAATTCTGTTTGCATCACCATACTTGCTTCCACAAACCCCTGCAGCTCATTGTGAGACCCACCTCCTCTCAACCCCAGGTTATGTGTATAAATACTGCCGACAGGCTTCCTGCTGCTGTGAATACTGAGTGTGTCATAGTGCCGCTACTTGGGGAAAACGTTGATATCTTCGAAAAAAAAAAAAAAAAAAAAAAAACATTTCTACAATGGAAACGCCTGTCACAAGTGCCTTTTATTTTTTACAGTTCAGACTTTTTCCTGCTTCTCAGTGTGAAATCAGATGCTAGTCCATGTTAAAGTGTCAGCTGGAGTCAGCTGCTTTTGGAACAGTAAATGTCAGCACAGAGAAATGTGGTATCAGTCCAATTAGCATACCAGATCAAGTTCATCATATTTTATTTTGTTGGGTGGTGTTGACATCCATTCAAATGAACTGCCTTGCAATTGTCACAACATCAACGAACGTTCAACACAATAAGCAAAAAATGTATGAAATTAAGACATATTCTGCTCTGTTGAGATTCATTTGCTGTTACACATTCAATATTGCAATGAAATAGTGAATACAGTGTCTCAATTTGTCTCTATAAATTTCATAAAAGCATATGAATTACCTCATATTTAAAAGAATAGTTCAGATTTTTGAAGTGAGGTTCTGCGATGTTATTATCAGTAATAATTCCCTTACCGGTAGTAGAACAATGTCATATCACTGTGAGCTTGTTTAACAGTAAGTATATCTCCAGAGTAGTGGAACTGCTCATTAGACATAAGCCGACAGTTTTAACAACTGAAACAGAAAATGCTCACATCAGCTGCGACTCATGAGTCAATTCTAGCTCCTCCAAGAATGGAGTAAACTTTTCAAATAAAGTCAGACAATCACTTATGCATCGGCTTCAAGGATGACATGCCCCGGTCTTTTCTAGACCTGGTAATTATTTGAAATTTTTCCTGGTGGACTCATGATAACCTGATCCGTCAAATGACCTAATAAGATAGTTTGATAAAGTTGGCTCAACTACAGTAACTCCACATAGGAACATGGATGTTGTTGGGCAGGACAAACCAACACCAAACCTAACAATGGTTTATGAAATATTAGATTGTTAATATCAGCTAAGATTGAGTTGTACTGACATTAATATTTTCAGTTTGAGACTTAATCAGTTCAAACTTACTTGCTTGCTTTCACCCACTTAATGGAACAGATAATGGATGTTCAGAGTATCATTAGTTAAGATGCTATCACTGTCTCTCTCTGAAACTTATACTTAGGGTAATGTGCATAATTTTAAGATCTAAATGCCTGACCTAGCTTAAAAGGTAATGTGTGAGGGGAAAAGAAGGGATGAACTCCAAGTTTGCCACTTTTGGCACCCTTGGAGCTACCATAAGTATCGGCCACCTTGAACTCTCATAAAAAAATTGAAAAGTTCCTAACTTAGGCTGTAAAAAAGATCATGTTGTCACCTCCCTCTGGGAACCAAGTTTAGACCTCAGCATATCTTACCAGTTCCAGGAACATCTGCTGTGAAACAAAAGTTTTTTTTTGGCTGAATCAAATATCATGATCAAGGCCCTTTGTCCAAGCCTTAATCAGAGTGTGATAGGTGTGCAAGCTACAAAAAAACCCCAAAAACTTTTGTTGTACAATTTAGTTTCATAATTTGCCAAATGTCTAGAATGCAGTCAACCAAATTTAGCCACCAGGTTCTTTCATCACAGATCTAAAGTATGTAGCTGCAAATGTGCAAATTTTCATATTGAACTCTTTTTTGAAAAGAAGCAGGCCAATCCTGATTAGGTAGTTGCCCAAACATGTATACATGATGCTCACAAACCTCCACATATATGTGCTTTGCATCCCTAAAAGTGTCTTCACAGACGTTGCAAGTTAGCCATGCTTTGTGCACTAATGCATCCCCACACAATCACATATTCTGGCTTTTGAGCTGTGCTTTGATAACAAGCTGTATGTTGCTTCTCCTCTTTAGCCTGAAGGATGTGGCCTCCATCATTAAAAAAGATAAGAGTTGGTGATTCATAAGCTTATAGAACAATTTACCATTTCAGCCCATCCAAATTGAACTGGTTCAAAGAAAGCTGCAAAGCTTATGCATCTATTTACTTATGTTCACTCAATGGATGTTGGCGTTTTACCTTCAATTGTGTTCAGTCAGAATAGTTTCCAAAAGAGTTCCAGATCCCCTGCTGCCATTATGTTGAAGTAATCAGTACAGTTTTTGAAGCAGTGTTGTTTCAAGACCCACAGTCATTCAGGATGGATTTTTTTTTTCTTTTGAGCTGTGCATGCAGATTTTTCCGAAGTCTTTGAATCTTTGTGAAAACACATCCTGCTATACATGTTTGTGGTAAGATAAATGACTCCCTGTTTTTACTTCTGCAATACCCAATTTGTCAGCTATATCAAATGAACTATGTTAATACAAGATTTCTACTGATTTACTGTCTGAACAAACCCTAAAAGCAAAGCCGATCTGGACAGTATCTCACTTTCAAAGCTACAGTCCGCTCTGTTTTCCCTTACAGGCTGTTTTAAAAAGAATGTTTTTAGCAACATCTAATTAGCTTTTAAGCAATTAAATCCAAGAAAACTTTATTTCATGTCTAAACTTGTTATACACAGTAATTTATGTTTGAAAATGATGGCTAAATGATGTTTGGAAATTATAGCTAATGATAACCCATATCCATTTTCTCAGAAAATTTCAATATCCCATAGGTTCAGTACAACAAAAACTAGCCAGCAGGTCTTGTCTCTTGTTCACACTGCTGAATATACCGATACCTGCTTTAATGACCATCGGATAAATCATCAGATGTTCTTGATCGGCACACAACGTGATATGACCTAAACCACACAAAGAATCTACGAAAGACTTTTAATAGGAAGATGAGAGACACTAGACCCAACAATGCAGACGAGTTGACAGCTACTGTTGAAGCAACCTAAGCTTCCTTAACAACTCAGCAGTGGCACAGGCTGATCATCTCCATTGATTTAATTGTATTGGGTGCATTTACTTTACAGTACAGTATATTTGTAAATCATTGCACTGCATCTTTTTTTACATTCAATTCAGTGTCTTTACTTTTGTGGACATGAGGCTGTAGGTTTGCAAGTAAACCCTCATCAAACTATGGCAGAAAAGGTCTTTGTGCTGTTTACTCAAACAATTATTTCCAGTGTTTGCAGTGCCATTATTTTCTGCCAACCAAGCTCCATGAATAACCATAAACCAGAGCTAGAAGACACATCATTTTGTGCAAAAGAACCACACATTAAGCTTAAAAGAAATTCTATCATTTCTATTATAATAAAGTTAAATGTAATATGTTTCAACACACTGCATAATAATTCTGTTGGAGTTCCAATTATTTTCTTATCCAATCTGAAACAATGTCACTCTTGGAGCTAAGACAGAAGCAGGGCACATCTATTTTGTTTTCCATAGCTTTGAAAACTATTTCTTGTCATGGACCGGACATATTTCTGAGTGAAATAAAACAGCACTGCCACACAATAGGTGTATAACAATGCAGAGAGTCAAGCATGTGTAAAAATTGCATCATATAGGCTTGTACCTTGTGGATGCTGCTGATTGCACCAGCTAGGGTGCTTTGAAAAAGCATTTGCCCCTTACAGATTTCTTCTGTTTTTGCCCCTTTTGATCATGCTTAAATGTTTCAGATAATCAAACTAATTTTAATAGAAAAAGGTAACGGGAATTTTGTTCATAAAGAGAATGAATGCGCTTCAAGCAACAACTGCCATCAAACATTTGCAATAACTAAAGATGAGTGTTTTACACCCCTGTCCAGGAATCTTTTTGTGGAACTGATTAAGTCCAGACTTTAACTAGGCAACTCTGGTTAAGATATTTGAAATCAAAATTCATAAGTTACTTTGTTGTATTTACACAGGTTATCTTTGTCAGTCAGTCATTTTCTACCGCTTATTCCATAGTGGGTCGCGGGGGACTGGTGCCTATCTCCAGCAGTCTATGGGCGAGAGGCAGGGTACACCCTGGACAGGTCGCCAGTCCATCACAGGGCAACACACAAACAGCCATGCACACACTCATTCATACGCCTAAGGGCAATTTAGAGTGACCAGTTAACCTAACAGGCATGTCTTTGGACTGTGGGAGGAAGCCGGAGTACCCGGTGAGAACCCAGTCATGCACGGGGAGAACATGCAAACTCCATGCAGAAAGACCCCCGGCCGGGAATCGAACCCAGGACCTTCTTGCTGCAAGGCAACAGTGCTACCAACTGCGCCACCTGTTATTAAAATTTGTTTGCTTTCTAAAAACATTAAAGTGAAACACAGCACTGTAGCCTCATGACTCTATTGTTTGGACAACATAATCATGAAGAATGAATTCGCTATTAATTTGGCCTGCACTAGCTTTGGAATCTGAACAATTAAGTATGCAATGTTTATCTTACACCTCATTCAGAGAGCGCCAAACTGCATGTCTCTTTGTTTATAGTAATGATTCATTTAAGGTATGTCATTGTTGTTTACAAATCAAGCATTGCAACAGTAACCTCATAAGGGGAAAAATTTAATTTCCTTGACAAATTCTGAGCTCCAGCAGTCAGAGGAGCTGTTTCCACAGGTGGCTGGCTTTTATATGACTTTCATCGCACCGAGATGGAAAAATACATGTAGTTCCATTTGAGATTCACTCGTGTGTGTCAACCAGAGCAAAAATATTGTCAGAATACCAAAGGCACAACACTCAGCTGTCCATTTTCTGGACAGTCAAAGCAACACAGTGTAACAGTGAGCCAATTCATTCTTTGACTTTGACATCACACAGACATTTAGACTGTTTCGAAATGAATGCACAAGCCTGGAGAGGCTTTCCCTAGAATGTCATATCCTGTTATTTTCTCCTCACCATACACAACATAACTGACAAAATTTTGCAAACTGTTATTGCAAATGCAGGTTTTTTATTTGAAAAACAACAAACATTGTAGTGCTGTACAGTGATTGTGTGCTTGCACTGGGTCAAACACTTTCCTTCATACTTCCTTGGATAGCTTGTAATTGAATTCCATCCAATTTTAGTGCTTTGTAGCACACGAGACACCATAGGGAGAAGTGAACACAGAGAACTGAAAACAGATTTCAACAAAAGGCAAATACAGAGTTAAAACCTTCAGTAGGTTGCCTTGGTGGTCTCTTCACTGTGGTCCATATTGGATGGGTGATGCAAAGGTGTGGTAATACACAGAATTAGCAGCAAGCAGATAGAGGATAGAAACAAAACACACAGAAGTAGACACCATTAAACACATTACTTACCTTTCAACCTACTATTCATGTCTTGCAGTTCTAAAAAAATGTCAGTCAGTCAGTCAGTCAGTCATTTTCTACCGCTTATTCCATAGTGGGTCGCGGGGGAGCTGGTGCCTATCTCCAGCAATCTATGGGCAAGAGGCAGGGTACACCCTGGACAGGTCACCAGTCCATCACAGGGCAACACACAAACAACCATGCACACACTCATTCATACACCTAAGGGCAATTTAGAGACCAATTAACCTAACAGGCATGTCTTTGGACTGTGGGAGGAAGCCGGAGTACCCGGTGAGAACCCACGCATGCACGGGGAGAACACGCAAACTCCACGCAGAAAGACCCCCGGCCGGGAATCGAACCCAAGACCTTCTTGCTGCAATGCAACACTGATACCAACTGCGCCACCGTGCAGCCCTTTAAAAAATGTTTTTGTTATAATTTGTTATTTATTTATAGTTATTTTTCTAACATGAAACAGTATGCCAAAATTATTTCACTTAACAAAGTTGACACATAAAAGCTCTATTTAAAGAACCATGAGATATTAATTTATCTGGCAATAAAGAAACCACTTTAATTCCAGTTTCAGACTCTGATCCAGATTGTTTTACAGTGAGTGAGGATGAGCTGAGATCCAAACATTTTTAATGGTGACAGATCATTTTAGAAGTTTTAGTGCTTTCAGTTTCAGCTGAGAAAACTTGAAAAACACAAAGGTTGGAGGAAAAGACCAAACAATGTGGCTCTAGCATAAACAATGACACTGATGACTGTATAGGAGTGGGATTTATGTCAAATCCTTTAGATCTTAAAAATGTATTTTAATTAGTTTATACAGTGCCTTGCAAAAGCAATCATATCCCTTGAAACGTTTTTACAATTTGTCAAATCATAACCACTAACTTTAAAATACACTATATTGTCAAAAGTGTTGTCAAACCAATGCATGTTATTCAGATTTTTTGTAATAAACAAATGCAAAGTAGTGCATTATTGTGAAGTGAAAGGATCAATGTTTTTTTATGTTTTATGAATTCAAATTTGAACATTTTTAAGGTACTTTTGTATTCCACCTCCTATACACTGATACCCTAAAGTAAAATTCAGTGCAACCAATTGCTGTCAGAAGTCACCTAACAAGTAAATAGAGGCAACACTGCAAGCCTTGAACATCTCAAAGCGCACTGTTTAATCCATTATCCGAAAACAGAAAGATTGGAGCACAACTGCAAACCTACCAAGACAAACATTGTCTGTCTAAACTGCAAGGTCAGGCAAGGAGAGCAGTCTGGAGGAGCTGTAGAGATCCACAGCTCAGGAGGGAGAATTTGCTAACTATTAGTTGTCCTGTCAGCATTAGTTGTGCACTGCATGAAAAAAGCCATTGTTGACAGCCAAGAGAGGCCCTGTTTGCAGTTTGTTGCAATAAATGTAAAGAGACACATGGTCTACATGGAAAGTGCTGTGTATTGTAGAAAATTGCACATCACCCTTAATATACCATTTCAACGCTTAAACATGGGGATGGCAGCGTAATGCTGGGGGGACACCTATTTTTTAGCAGGGACAGGGTAGCTTGGAAGAGCTGATTAGAAGACGTATGGTGCTAAATGCAGGTCAATCTTGGAAAAAAAAAACAAAAAAACTATTACAGGCTGAAAAACACTTCAGACTGTTGGTGGAGGTTCACCTTCCAGCAGGACAATGACCCTGAATATACAGCCAGAGCTACAATGGTATGGTTTAGATAAAAGCATATTCATGTATTAGAATTGGCAATGTCCGAACCTATATCCAGCTGAGAATCTCTGGCAACCACTTGATTTTTTTTTCAATCTAAAAAATGTGTTCTGCATTATTTTGTGCACATTCCTCACATAAGTATCTGAGTAAGTTCTTCTGACGATTGTGGTTGTAACATACAACAACTAAAAAAGTTCAATGGCAATCAAAACTCTTGAAACATACATGCAGCAAGATATTCAGTGAGTTTATCTACATATATGCATATAGATTGACGGTTGGGAATCACATGACAAATTAAATAGTCATTTTTTAATCCGATTTTGTTTCTTCTACGAATAAAATGTATTCAAAACAGTAGACTAGGCACAAATATTATCCTGAGAACCGCTCGAGTATTGATTTGTTTAGCAATTTCCTGTAGAGGGCGCCAAAGCTCCCACTGTTGTGACTTTATTTTCTTCTCCAATTGTCTAAATAAATAAGGCCTTTTGAGGACAGTCTCTGTCAGTAGAATTAATATTTGGTTCAAACAGGTTTTTTTTTTCATTTTGCTTTAATAAAATTTTTTACTCTCTTAACCAAATACAGAGCCTAATTGTCAAAACTAAACATGTTTATTCCCTTCTGGCCTACCTCTATTGTGATTTAGAGCTGTTTTAATTATTTTTTTGGTTAGGGATCTAACTGCTGGCCCTTAAATATTCTACCACATTTGTCCAATAAATATTTCATATTCCCTCTTCATTTGCTGAAAAATACAGTAATTAAATTAATTTTATTTAAATTATGTTGCTAAGAAACAACATAATGGTCCACCTTTAGAATCGGCCAGCTCTGGGTATAACAACCACCCGTGAATAGGACATATAAAATAGTAGAACCATTTAATGTAAAGCCTTGTAATATTGACAGATCACAGATTTCTTACAGCAGAAAAAGAGAAAGCCATAATCATGGTTATTAGACATTCCTCAGCTTGACTGTTTTCTGTTAAAGTCTGCAATTATACACATTTTCTCAATTTGGAAGAAACCTCCCTGAATCTGCCTGCGGGACCCCTGAGGCATTTCTGAGACCCCATTCGGGAACCACTTAGATGTACCTTTTCAAAACATTTTCTAAAAAGTATGTGTTTGTAACAGTGTATGTTTTAATGGAGATTTTATTTTATTGAACAGAACAAAAACTGCTTTTTATTATGAATTTTAGCAGTAGACATGCTTTGATTAGTTACAACAATAATTATTTATTTATGACTATGTCACTTTTTGTCTTTTGTAGAATGCCAATTACAAATACACTCCAAGCCCCACCTCCCCACCCTTAAGAAGCTTAAAAGCTTAATAAAACTCCATCTTGTATGGCTGATAATTAGAGATGCATGAAGCTTTTTACCAACTTCTGGTTTTCTTTGTGGTTTGGCCTAATGATTCTGGTTTTAACGCATTAGTATTGTTCATATACCAAATAATACACCACTTAAAACGCAATAGAATGTGCTGGTTCTTTGAAGGTCTGAATCCAACAGAAAAAAGAAAGAAGTTAAAACCGTATCGCCGTAAATGCAACCTTTATCTGACTTTTTTATTAAACTCAAAATCATGTGTGAAAGTATATGATGTGTACCTTTATTTATTATACATATTTTTGTGGTGCTAGAGGCCTTTATTTTTAATTAGTAGGTAGACAGGAAAGAGTGGGAGACATTCAGCAAAGGTCACCGGGTGTGGGACTCAAACCTAGGACAGCCGCACCGAGGACTATAGCCTCTGCACATGGTCGCATGCTTAACCCCTACACCACCAGCGCCGCGCCCAATGTTCACCATAATAATTGGAATATTAGCGAAAAGTTAGTTTCAGTAATTCAATTAAAAAAGTGAAAAACATTTTATCGATTTATTCATTACATACTGATTTTTAGTGTTTCTCAAGTACTTCTAATAATTTTGATTATAACGGCAAAAATAACAAGTACTTACTTTTTTTCAATACAGTGTTATTAAATTATGGCAATGTTGTTGCCTACACAATACCGTTGAATTGACAGCTATCCAGGATTACTAACACCCTCCACAAGGAGGGTAAGCCACAAAATTTCATGCAAAGGAAGCTGGCTGTTCACAAAATTCTAAATCAATTCATATTAAGGAAATTAAGAGGAAGGAAAATTTGTGCAAAGAAAAAAAAAACATTTCAGTAGACAAAATTTCAACATTTGACCTAGTCATCATCGTTCAGAGCCAGTTAAAAGAAAATTGGCATATTCTGATGTCTGGCTAATAAACTGATGCATTTTAAAGCTGCTGTCACACTGTTTATTATTTTTCCATGCATTCTGAGCTTTTTGAAAACTATGTCACGTGCTACTAATTGTCAGGAAACGACAGGGACAATTGTAAGACTGCATGTCTTCTTAGGTCTTTAAAATATGTATGTTGCTTTTGATGCAGTCTCATGCATATGCATTCGGATCAGGGGTGTGGAATTCATAGAGTTCTACTGCATCAGGACTGGGTATGTTACTTTTGTGCTGTGATGTCACTCTCATTTTTATTAACCAGCTGTAAATGCAATTTGAATTCTTTATGACCCTGAGTGGTCAGATAATTATTTGCAGTATTACACAGAAAGTGACATGCCAGGAACTGCCATGCCATCAGTTTCACCTTCATTTTCAAGCATCTAGCATGGAAAGGTGAGTGTGAAATTTCAATCCCAGTTGTAGATTCGGTAGAAGACATGAGTAGTATACATGTTATGTTAGGGTGCAAGCTAAAGGCAAAAAAACGTGCATATCATGTTTTGTGATGATCACCTTGTGTTTGTTACAGTGTCAAATGTCTTTGTGGCAGATACAAATAGTGTGATAGGGAATTAATTGTAAATGACCCCCCATCTGGCCACCTTATCAGAAACTTTCTAGTGGCGCCCCTGCATCCTCCCTGTCTGGTGAAGAAATGGTGAGACATGAGCAGACAGACCTGTGTGTGTGTGTGTGTGTGTTTGGCTGTGATGGCAAAAGGTCTGTTAAAGCGAGACTTGAATTCCAATGCTTCTATTTCTTCCATCCCTCCCTCCTTCCCTCCTCCCTCTTTTTCTCTCAGCATCCAGCAGCTGCGCCTCTCTCATGCCTTTCCTGACGCCGAGTGAAGCCTCCCATACAGATGAGCGCTGGAAACCACGCACCTCTTGACGTAGCCATATAGACCGGTTGCGGTGCCACACTCGTTCTCCGTGCAGCACGTATTGCGCAACGTGACGGATGCTCTGGCTCGGTACGGTGGAAACCACAAAAAGCGGTCTCTTCGGCGAGGAGCTGTGGATAAAAACAGTCGGCATACCGGACCGGAGGACCGGACTCTCCCCTTGTCATCTGCCACAGGGAGAGATGAGTCGATCGGTGTGTCGCTCGTGATGTGACTCAGTGTTAGATGTTTCTATGTATGGTGAACAGCAGCCTTTGAGGAATTCATCCCTCAGAAAGGTGAAGACAAGCAGAATTTGGCTGTTTTGTATCTATAGAGGGAGTGATGAGAGCTTCATTTGACAGCTCGCAGCCAACGCAGCATTCGCGGCGTAAGCTCTGACCACAGCTGGATTTGATGAGCTACGTCCGTGGGTGCCGAACCTTCGATAGAACCAGTGAGTGCGTCCTCCCTCGGTTTGATATATTTTTGCTGAATACAGTGTAAGCGCTATAGCCTGCCGGAGGCAAGAGAGTGCTTTTCAATATATATATATATATATATATATATATATATACATATACATATTTAAATGTTTTTTAAGAGACACCGGCCTCTCTGCAGTTCATTCCCCGTTCCTGGCCAGGCGTCTTACCCGCCTGCCTGGGTGCAGTCAGCCGCCCCGCATTTTCGTTAACTATCCTACATGAAAGCTTACATCAAAGGATAATTTACATGATTCAACTTACCTTCTGTGAAACACACAGACTATGTTGGGACTAAATTAATCGACGAGAAGTGCCGCGTCTATGCGCCTCCGTCGCACCTCCCCGGAAAGGACTTCTTGCCACTGAGAGACCTGGATATGCAGAGATTAACGTGAAAGGATGGATCTAATTATCGCTGTTTTGGGGCTGCTAGCGCTGATCGTTGGAGGCATCAGTTGCCAAGGAGTGTACGGTAAGTCTGCGTATTTCACATGTTTTTCATGACCTTGTAAAGCAGCAGTTTCCTATCGTATCCTGTTGCCCTTTAATAATCAAGTTATTTAGGGAAAAGGCATATATAGGTAACATTCTAGCTCTGAAAGAACATATTTGAGATTGGGGCTTCCTAAATGTAGCCCCTATATTATACAGCGAATAGCGTGTGTGCAGCCCCTTTTCTGATCCAATCCATCACTCCCCACGCTCGGCGAGCAGGCTAAATTTAGCAGGTTACATTTATGTGTTATTACAGAGAAACCTGGTTGGTCTATGCTGAAACCTTCAGTTTTTTAATTTTTCTTACATATAATTGCTATAATTCTAAATGCTACACGTGATTCTCTAACTGACATCAGCCCAAATGCTTTTGTGGAAGTCATCATAAGGACTGTAATCTGTTGAGCACTGTACTTGGTATGCAGTCATGAGTGTGTTGTATCTATCTACCCACCTCCTCCTTATGTCTGCATGTCTAAACCTCTCACAGAATCGCTTGCAGCTAAATAGCTGGTGTTATATTATAAGGACTTGTTGCAGATAGGTGCAGGGGCATCCTTTTTCCAATCAGCTTAAAGAACCAGAACATTCTGCTATGTTTTCTAAAGAAAAACAAGTAGTTGCAAACTGTGTGAACTGACTGGTGCCCAGACCATCACTGCTTTTCGCTAGTATGTAATAAGAAGTGAGCATCGTCATCTGTTGCTGCATGAATTCCACCACACTAACAATGAAAGCTAATTCCTGCCTGATGCCTGTGAGATCAGTAGCACAAATGATATCTGATATGAATCGTCATCCTTGCAGCAGCAGCACAGACAGTGGCAGCTGTAGGAGGACTGTGGGGACAAAGTGATTCATGTGCACCAAGTCGAGGACATGGAGGAATCCTTCATGTGCCCAGCCCTTATCTGTCAGCAGTAACAGTGGCTCTGACCAAAGCAAGAAGGCCGCATAGAGTAGTCTTGAAGTCCGGTGTAGAGATGTGGGTTTGTTTTTCCCCATGCTTAGAAGATTTTTGTCGATACGGAGAGTGAGGCACAAGAAAAGGTGAGCACGGCAGGAACAGTCATGGAAGACACAGTCAGGGATTTTGACTTAGCTTTTTTCTTTAGTGTTGCGAACCAAACAATAAAAGGTGGAAAAGTTCTAATTGATGACCCAATCAGACTGCACTACTCGTCGTAGCAACTAATTTTGTATTTTGCCACTCTAACTGTGATATTGTATGCTGTAATTTAGAGATTAGGACACTACACTAAATATAGACTGCATTAATTCCAGCTCATGGGTATGAAAACAATCATTTGAAGTTGTCTCAACTGGCTAAAGCTGAGATTTTTATCTGTGTAATTTTCATACTTTTCAATACTCATCAATCAATGTTAGAGCTTGTGTATTTTTCCTATTCAGGTACAGTGGTTGGAATTTTTTGGTCAATTTCCTGGTTTGTGGATGATTTTGACCAACTGTACCAGTTTTTGTCAGTTTTAATTTCTCTTTAAGAACGATGATATGACATATCATTTAAAATATTTTTACATTATTTATTTTTGGGAGCAGTGGTAAGGTATTGCCATTTGTGTGATGAAGTTGCTGTAAAACAGGGTTTTACTAACATTTAAAAACAAAGTGATAACTTATATTAGTAATTAGTTTGATTAGTGTGGTTTGGTTTAGTAAAGCAGCAATCACTGTGTGTATTCCCAAATGTTAGATCCTCTTAGTTTTCCAAAGGCTCCCAACAATGTCCATTGTGTTTCATGACAGACGGTAACTTTGCTGTTTTCATTCAAGCCTTTTTGTTATCTACTGAAACTCTCACCCTGTCACAATCTGAATGAACAGGAGACACCTCTCAACTTGAAAATACAATTCTATTTTAAATAGCTAGTCAAATCTAGGTTCTTTATCTGACTTTATTTTAAACACGTCACTACTATCGAAAACAGGTAACTTTGAGTCTTCATCACTTAATAACAGTGTTCCCACAAAACAGTGTTGTTGTTTGTGAGACATTGTGCTTAGATATGGTAGATTCACAGATTAGAAAAAGACAGGGTTTTTAACTTTTGGATTGCTTGATCATTGGCCCTGACTAGTGACCGACCAGTTAGAAACTCAAAAATCCAATCTTTTTTCAATAACTAACTACTTGTGTACAATTTTATCTTACATATATCTAACTTTAACAAAACCGAATTGTGAAAAGTATTGCAAACATCTCCGAATGTTCCCTACATTGTTTTATCATTCAGAAATTATGATGTACTGTACAGAATTAGGGAGACATATAAATATAAGATTGTACAGATTAGGGTTTTAAGATACAGGTAGAATATGTTTTGGATAAATTTACTGAGAGACTTGGTCTTTGGGACTCTAGTGTTTAGAATGATTGCATAAAAAAGTATAATGTTTCTGTTTAAAAATCCAATTTATTACTTGTCACTATTTTAGTCTTTTTGTACGCAGAAGTATTTGCCCAAGAATGTGTTCCTAACTGGTTTGCAGTATAAAATGTGCTGTTTTTCCAGATCATCTGGAACTTGTGTTTTTTAGTTTACATATAAACATGATTGTGTCAAGACCACCAACAAACATGTTTTGGCACTTTTAGCCTTTTCAAGCTGTCTGTTTAGATAAAAAAAAATACCTAGGAATACATAGAAAAATATTTATTAATAAAAGAAACAGCAAACAGCACACTGTACCATATAGTGTTATTTAGAGCCACTGAATTCCTACAGTCATTGAACAGGGCTGAGGTCAGATTCTCTAAATCATTGCCTTCACTTAACTCGATATTCATTTCTACGACATGGGAATCGTCAGCTTACCACAGACATTGAGGACTGACAGGCATGACACTAATCATAACAACCGATAACATGAATGTCCGATAAAAGCCGTTGATCCTTGGTGTAAGCATGCTGTCCGTGCCACTGTGTGTGAGCAGACGAAGATGCAAGCAGATTAGAAGGAATCATATCCCATAATGCTCTATGTGATGTTACTAGAGTGGTTTGTGTGGACTTGTCTGTATGTAGCAGCAGAAGCAGAAGGGACAGGGGATGAGCCAGAGGGGTGGGGGTGTACCAGATGGAACTGTTTGGGCATTTAACTCTCAGTGTTTGCATGTATGTTGAGCAGCTTGAATAATCCTCAGAGGACAGCCAATTCCTTTTTTATTTATCAATACAATTTTTTAGATTCTCCTGCAATGTGGCTTTTTGCCTTTCTTGTATATAATAGGGTATGAAAGGCAATGGCTGCTTATAAATAGACCCTTACATGCTCTAACATGTATAGCTTATTATCTTAAATGAAGATGAACCACTGGTGAAGACTTGTATGTTCCTCCTGTTTACTGCAAACCCCTAGGGAGGCTGTCTGTATACAGCAATCTATTGGCGTGGCTCAAAATCAACATTTATTATTGATGGTTGCAAAACATTTACGTTTATGTTCTCTTGCTCCCCAGTAACAGAAGGTTTAGAGATATGGTGGGTATGGGAATTCTGCATCACAGGTGAAGCACTGGGTGAGTGACTTTATAATATGAGTTACAAAACAATGGCATTTTGATTTTTTTTCTCAAAAAGTTGTCTTTAATTACACTGAATACAGTCAAAGGTTCCAAAGCATTCTTTGGTTTTAAAATTTTTCAGATCTGGTGTTTAAAAACC
>JAHHUM010003069.1:0-103579 GCA_036173005.1 Crenichthys baileyi
TAGTTTTTTTTAAATTTTCTATTTTTTTGTATTAGTTTTTTTTTTGAGGTTAATAATTGTTGATTTTTTTTTATGTTTTTTTTTATTTTTTTCTTAATTTTTCCTTTTGAGTCAGACGGAAAGTAATGTGGGTCATTCCACTTTCTATAAATGTAGGGGCCTAGTGAAGGCCCAAACAGGCATTTGGGGTTTTGGGGCCTATGGAGAGGAGAGGTCAGGAGAACCAAAAAAAAGTTTGTTAAATGTAATTGTTTTTGCATAAAAGGAAAATAAAAGTATTTTTATTTTTAGGTTAAAAATTGTTGATTTTATTTATGTTTTTTGTTTTATATTTTTTTTAATTATTCCCCTTTTGAGTCAGACATGAAGTAATTTTGGGTCAGTCCACTTTCTAAAAATGGTTGGGGGCCAAAGGAAGGACCAGCAGGCATTTGGGTTTTTGGGGCCCTATGGAGAGGAGAGGTCAGGAAAAACAAAAAAAAAGTTTGATAAATGTAATTGCTTGCAAAAAAAGGAAAATTAAAAAAAAAAAAAAAGGAAACCCAAAAGAATCAAACAATTTTTGGACCTTGAACTTCTTTTGCCTGCATCAAGAATTTTGACCCCAGTGCCTCATAGTGGCTGATGGAACCTTTTATTAGATTTTTGGGTTTTAAACAATCGCCACTAAAAACCCTTTTTAAAAATTTCTAAAAAAAATACCAGAACCTTTTACATGTTCAACTTTTTTAAAAACAGATATTACAGAGCATGTGTACACCCTTTTACCTGAAAAAGATTAAGAAAAAGCAGAATTGGATAAGTTTTTTGTCCAAAAAAGTCTCCTGTGAAGTGACCATCATCCTGAAAGGTTTAAAAATAAGCTCATCCAAAAAACCCTGTGCACCCCTTTTTTTGCGGGGGGGTACCCCACCACCCTTCTATGCTTTTGGTTGGCTGATACTTCTTCCATAAATAAAAACTTTTATCCCCCTGAAAAAACTGTCTGTGTGGTTTTTTCCCCGGCAGAAAACTCTGCATTTTTTCCAAAACATCTTTTTTCTGTGCCCCCTGTCAGCACTTTTACCCCTCTCTGGACATCCTTGTTTGCATGAAACTTTTTCAGAAAATAACTTGCGATCAGTTTAGGGTCATTGTTTGTGACATAAGCCTCCATCCAAAAAACATAGCGGCAAAAACCGTCTATGCAGGCCACTAATAGCAATGCCAAAAGGGTTTTAGTTTATCGTAGCCATCCATGTGCCAAAGTGCTTTTTGGTCCTCTGCAGTTGTAACTGACGTCTTCTCAATCGTCCAGAGCTCGTCTCAGTTCCACCCCTTTTGGGGGGGTCAACCAATTTAAATTATGCATCTTACAGTATCTTGTGACACCACAATTTTTCCCGGGTTTTAAAACTGCACGAAGATGTAGCCAACGATAACCTTGCATCTGACCACTGGTTCATGATTTCTTTGTTGGACAAAAGACCATCACTTCTTCCGGGGTCTGACTGATTCTTCCTTCTGAAATGCCCAAGTCTTTTACAAATTTCTCTTTAGAGTTCCGAACACTTATTATAGTCTGATGACTGTGTGCTAAAATTGCAAGTATTTCTTTGTTACTGAAAGAAAGTCTGAAGTAACAGTCTGACTAGGTCATCCAAATTCCCTTTTTAGAAACTATGTCTCTCACTTTGAGAGGGGAACTTTTTGGCAGAAAAACCCCTTTTTCTTTTTGAAGGGGTTTTGGTTTTGTTTTTTGCAGAAATTGAAGAGGGCAATTCGGTCTCCTAGGAAGGTATGTAATTTTGGCCGAGTTGCATAAATCCATCAGCGCTATGACATCCCAATCAATCTGCACAAAACAGAGAGAAAAACACAACTATTTTTTTTTAAATCTTCCCTGCAAATCCTGTTAAGATCACACTTATGCCAGCAGGAAAATACTGACTTTAAATAGCATAAAGCTATATACTGTTTAGGGAGACATACAAAGGTGAAAAGAAGGAGCTAAAGCATAGCCTTTTCAGTAAATGGAACCATCCTCTACTTTATTTAAAAAAATTTAAAGGATTGGATTATTTAATGTAGGTACAATAAAACACAGATTCATTAAATAACTGTCTAATAAAAAGGGGAATACACATAGAAAAACACCTTTAAAAAATTTGGGAAAAACCCTTATTTTGGGAACAGCAATTGGATCATCTATCCATCCATCCATCACATCATTTTGCGGTTTTCCCTTGGTTGTGCGAACAACATCACATCACCCTGGTGGTCAAAAGGTTCAAAAGGGGGCTGTGTCCCCCAACCCCAGCAATTTTGTTTTACTGTTTTTATAAGAAAAAAATTTAAATCAGCGTATTTTAAATTGATTTAGTGAACTGTAGCCCAAAAATTTCCGCACCTTTGGGATAAATTGCACTGACAGCAATGAGGGTAGCTCAGAGTTAAAATGTAATTTAAGTCTTGAGCTGGGAACATAAAAACACAGAGCAGGAAAAATTTTTTTGGTGATTCTGACATTTTTAACAGTTTTATATTTTTTTCCCCGACATTGTACCCTAACATAGCCTTATATAGTTGTATGCACAACATTAGTTGGTGCTAGCGAATGGTTTGAGAGGATCTTTAGTCAACCACAATCAGAACCAAAAATCGGGATCGGCGGGCTGTTTATGCAAGCCATCCCTTTTCCCCTGATTTTAAATATAAAACATGTATTTCACCTTCAAATTTTTTCAAGTTTTCTCTCCTCTGCTGTACGAAAAGTTACTCAAATTGAACGCATCAAAAATGCATTACTCATGTTGGCCCCCTTTTGGGTTCCGTCTATAAAATTTAACTATGGTTTTAATTTTTCCTTGGAAAAACATTCAACACAAAAACCCCCAAAAAAAAAAAAAAACAAAAACAACCCCAACACTTAATGGGATAATTCCAAACAATCAGCAGTATTTAAACCCTATATTCAATACGTGTGATGTAACATTGTGGGAAACACGTTTATTTTCCTTAACGATGTAAAAAGCTAACCAAAAATGTAAAATGGTTCCGTTTTGGACACTAAACTAAAAACTCTGTTTTTGTTTTTACTCACCTTTGGGTTTTTCCCAATAATGAAATGGCATCTTCGGGAAACCCCCGGCCACGTAAAAAGTCACTTAAATCTGACAAATTTTTCAAGAACGTTGAACGTTCCCCCTGCACGACTCACATCTCAGGCGATGAAGCTGGTTGCACCCAGATGCTTCCAGGTGCTCACTTGCATTAAAGTCAGAATTCTGAGATTAAATTCAGAATTTTATTTTATTTTTTTAAGTGGCCCTAATACTCTTCCGTAGGTTTAAGCTTCTGACTGAAAGTGTATTTTACATTTTTTCTGCTTGTTTCCTGATCCAATTAGCCTTAACAGTTAGTAGAGAAATTAAAGTTCTTAACAGCTTGACTTCAATAAGCCCTCAATCTACAGTAACCTTTGCAAACAGCAATTGGAAAATGTATTGTTTCTTTTTCAATGTAATTAGAATTATTCAATGTGAATTGAAGGAAAAAAAAGAGATACTAAGTACTTTTTAAAACTGCATTTATGCCAGCTACATGCACTGAAGCAATGAAAAAGAACTTCCACAGTTATACCGTGATCTGTTTTCACTTCTAATAGTTGCTTTGCTTTATTTCTTATGGTGCAATTAGTGTTTGAAATATTGTTCACAGAAATTTAAAATATTCAGACTAATCAGTAACTTTATGATGCGAGAAAGTGTAGTTGGAGGATGAAAATTAAAGCAAAAAGGTGAAAGAAACTGACAGCAGAGAACAATGAAAACTGTTGTTTTTGCTTGCAGGGACATTTTACATGCTGCCTCGCCTTCCCTCTACTCTGTTTTTTCCTGCCTCCCTCCATGTACTCAGCCAACGCCCAGTTGCTGCAGTGCAGCTCCTTTTTCCTTTTTCTGTCTCTGCAGTGAGACAGCGAGGAGGCAGTGGGATGGGTTTTACATGTTGGCAGGTTTTGTGTTGTAATTAAAAAAAAAGAATGTTGCTGGACCTTTTTTGTGGTTGATCCAATCAGGGTACTGTTTCAGACACGAAAGTGATATAGTTACATGCTATCAAGTTTATGGAAATGACTCTGCTGTCGTGAGACACAACTATGAATCTATGGGCTGTCCCAGGAGCCCACTTCACTTCAATCCTCTCCCTCCTCAAAATATTTTTTTCTTAAGCTGTCCTAAACAAGTTCTGAGGCAGGTCTCTGAATTATTAGAGGTCTTATCTGAGATTTTCCCACAGAATGACTTGCTAAAATACAACCTTCAAACTCAGACCTCTGTAAGCCAGCTGTAGTTTCCTCCAACAGCTTCATCAACTGAATCCTGATTGAAAAAGACGTCCTATTTCCCTTACATAAGAGGAAACTGCTGCAGACAAAAGTATTGTATCCCCTCTTCTTCCTACTCCCTCCCCTTTGCTGTTGGATAACTTTAGGAGCCCAAACAGACATCTCTCCCACCTTAGATCACCCAGATGTGGGTCCTAGAACTTTTAGTGGGATGGATTTTTTTAACCAAGCAGTGAATGTAAGCTATTGTTTAGGCCTCCGAGAATAATTGAAAAGCGAGACCAAAAGCTTAGATTGTATCTTAGGTGAAGGATGAGGCCATCAGAGAGTAAGGAATAGTCGGATGCTTGATGACGATGCTGTGGGGAGGTTAGGGAACTGATATATGGAGTTATTCAAAGCCTAACAGAAAAGAAACAGACTGATGGCAGAGAGCAAGTAACAGAGTTGAATTTGTTGAAAACACTTGTTCAATTTCACTCTAGTCACACCCAGGTCTGTTTGTTGCCAGGACTGTAGAAGCAAGAAATCATTTAAATAGTTCTTGTCTGAATATGAAGCGGCCTTCAAGACCTAAAAAACAACACATCAAGTCTTGATCTGAAGAAATCCAAGAAACAAAGTCAACAAAGTTACTGACATCTGTAAGTCTAAGAACGGTACCAGAGCAACTTCTAAGGCTTTGGAAACCAGCTAACCACAGTGAGAGCCGTTGTCCACAAATGGAGAAAACATGAAACAGTGGTGAAGCCAATTCAATTCAAAAATACTTTATGAATCCCAAAGGGAAATTAAATGTTGTTGTAGCTCTTATTATGCAGGTTTCTTCAAAGAGCCGTTGTAGATGCTGATGGCTGTGGGCGGGAAGGATCTCCTGTAGCGGTCTGTCTTACTGCAGATCTGAAGAAGCCTCTGACTGAAGACACTCTGTTGTTGTAGGACAGTCTCATGAAGAGGATGCTCAGGGTTCTCCATGATGTTCTTCATTTTATGAAGAATTTTTGTTTGCACAGTCATATCCAGAGGTTCCAGAGGAGTCCCCAGAACAGAGCCAGCCTTCTTTTTAGCTTGTTGAGCTTTTTTAAGTCCCTGGCTCTGATGCTGCTTCCCCAGCAGATGATGACAGAAGAGATCACACTCTCCACAATAGACTTATAGAAGACACGCAGGATCTTGCTGCAAACACCGAAAGGTCTAAGCTTCCTCAAGAAGTACAGTCTGCTCTGTCCCTTCTTGTATATGGCTTCACAGTTGCAGCTCCACTCCAGTCTGTTGTCCAGGTGAACACCAAGGTATTTATACTCCTCCATCACCTCCACTTCTTCTCCCATGATGGAAATAGTATTTGACCTATTCCTTTCTCTTAAAATCTACAATCATCTCCTTTGTTTTATTCATATTCAAGATAAGATGATTGTTTCCACACTATGCCACACAGTGGTCCACCACCTTCCTCTACTCAGCTTCCTGTCCATCTCTGATCCACCCACGACTGCAGAATCATCCGAGTATTTCTGCAGATGACAGGAGTCTGTCTCGTACTGGAAGTCTGACGTGTACAGGTTGAAGAGGAATGGTGAGAGTACAGTCCCCTGTGGTGCTCCTGTGCTGCTAACTACCTGGTTAGACACACAACCCTTCAAGCTCACAAACTGTGGTCTGTTTGTCAGGTAGTCTTTGATCCAGAAGATTGTTTGGGCCTCCAACTGAGTCTTCTGGAGTTTCTGTCAAAGCAAATCCGGTTGAATTGTGTTAAATGAACTGGAGAAATCAAAGAACATGATCCTCACAGTGCTGCTGGCTTTGTCCAGATGACAGTGGGTTTGTTGAGGCAGGTGTATGATGGCATCTTCAAATCCAACGCCAACAAAAAGGGGTCCTGATAGTTTATTGTTTGGTTACTCAGGTGAGCCAACATGAGTCTCTCTAGGACATGCAGGATGTGGAATATTATGGCAATAGGTCTATAGCCATTAAGGATAGATAGGACGTCTTCCACAACACGGGAACCTTCTTCTGGGCCAGGCTTCAAGAGGTGATCCCACAGAGACTGGCCGACCTATATTACTCCAATAATGTAACAATGGCTAATGCAAGGGGTCACAAAGGAACCCAGAATAATATCTAAAACACTGCAGGCCTCATTTGTCTTTGCGAATGTCACTGTTCATGATTCAACAATAAATAAATGACTAGTCACAAATTAGCGAAAGGCTACTTTTTAGTTTAGGTTTCATTACATCTGGAGTAAAGGTTTTTCAAAAAAAGAAAACAATACAGACACTCAGTCATGATGATTTGGGCCTGCTTTGATGCTTTTCTTAAGTGGCCTAGTCAAAGTATAAACTCAAATACAACTGAGATTCTGTGGCAGGACTAGTAAGAAACTTTCTTTGTGATGAAATGTTTGAGGGTGACAAAAAAGAAAAACAGAAGTAATCAGTCAGAGGAAAATACTTTTTTACAGCATCGTAGTTCTCTGTGAATCCTGTTGCTGTTCCTAAAATATTATTTTATGTCTTCTCAAACTGTGTTATCCTTGTAATTGTCACAGATTAAACCAAATAGGTTTAGTTTAGTTTCTTTTGGAAGCTGTTTGTTGTATTAAAACAAGACCCTTGTTCATCCTCTGAGTTTTGGAGCCTTTTTTCTACTTTTTATTCCTCTTGTCAGATAAGTAATTCTAAAAATTTTTTGTAAAATTTTTTCAATCAGCTATACAACCTTTTTTTAGCTTTGTATTCTTGGATCTCCCTGAACTCCCATTCTACTTGTGATGTCTTTTTGTCATTTTTATCAACCTCAAAAAGCACTAGAAACTGTTGCTTTATTTGTCTGCTGTCATATTGATCAGGCCATGTCATCTGGCCCATTAAATTGTGACTTTATTTGCCTTGACCCATCTTAGCCATCATTTCTGCATCACATCTAAACATGCTATCTCCATTTCTATTACTCAATCATCCCACAGCATGACATAAAATGAAGATTACAGCCGCAGTAAAAGGGGACACCCAGTTTGTCATACACTGCTCCTGGAAGAGGACTGCAACCCCTGCATCTTAGCAGCACCTGATAATTTATTGAACATTGCATATTGCAGAAACACTGCATGGCAAACACATTTATTGTAATCTAACTCTTGTAAAAGTTAAAATAAGAAGAGAGAGAAGATACAAAGCACTATGGATTAATATGGATTGGGAGGAATGCAGGTCTTGTTCTCAAGTGCTTGTGAGACAATCTGTCAGGGTGCTGCCAGGTAATCCAAGCCTCAGAGGTCAGCAAAATTCCTGGAAGGGTGAATTAGGCATTCCTACAGCTCCGAAGGACACAAAGGTGTCGTTGTTAGACTCGTTAATGACTATTTAAGAGGTAATTAGCATATTTCGTGTCTCTTTTTGTCTTGAAAAACTATCACAAGATGACTTTGCAGTGTTGGATTGTCTATGTTTAAGAGGAAATACAATAAAGCTGATACACATGCAAGCTGAGCTATCATTAGCTACTTCCTGAAAAGGCTTTGACAATGAAAAAGGAGACCTTATTAAAACCAGTAAGGATTTGCCGTGTGTGCAAGTCTTTCCATCAGCATTTCAGGCAGAAAGAGAGAAAGTTTTCATTATTCTTGTCCTGGGCAGGACGATGCTCTGCAGTACTGTGATGCCTTGGCTTTGGCAGGGGTGACTCTGAGATTTGTTGGCCGACTGCCAAGTGCATTTTACCCTCCAAAGCACTTTGATTCTCACAGAGTGCGTCTTGGCATGCTCCGCTCCCGTGATCAATGGCTCCTAATGGAGGGACCCTCATGTGCACCAAAAGTTTCAATTAAAACACTTTTTTTTGAAGCCATAAATGAATTAAGATGTGAGATGTCTGGATATCAGTTCAAAAACATCCTAGAAATGTTTTCAATTTTGCATTGTCTGAATGATGGGCAAAGGGCACCACAAGGCACGTCCAATATTTCAAGAATTTTATCCAAAATGGAGAAATATAAAAAAATTATTGGTAAAACAAGAAGGCAGAAGGCTACAGATAAGAAGATAATTTAGTTTAGATCATTTATGTAGCCTTGTGCTGTATGCTTTAAAGCTTTTCATTTATCTATTTCATACACCTACTTACCTACCTACCTATTTATTTATTAAATGAGCTATCAACCTAGCATCCTAGCCAGAAGAAAATAACTTTCTAAGCATTTTTTGTGGGCAAGTTATTTAATTTATTGTATATGCGTTTCTTGTTTTGTTTTGTGTTAGTTTTTTTTGGGGGGATGTTTGGGTTGTTTTATTTTTTGGCAGAAACTACAAAAGTGAAAGGTATTCAGATTTCTTGCAAAAGTTTGTGTCTGTATGGATTTTATTCATGATGCTCTTTCTTTTTCCCAAACTCCAAAGTATAGATTTTGTAACAATGGAAATTTTAGAAAAACATTGGGTAAGTTAAACAGCATCTATTCTTCTGAGTCTGTGCAGTTTTTACATTGTTAACATACAACTAACACAACTATTATGAGTTGTGGTTGCAGTAATTAGATCCTAATTTATATTTATTTCTTTATTTTAAAAGTTCCAGCGAAAAAAACAAAAAACAAAAACAAAATGATACTGAGCAGACTAAAGTACAATATGTATGCATCAGTGCCATGATACACAAATATGCTTGTTGTTTTTCAGCAATGAGTAAATGATCCTGTATATTAGAGAATTTCAGCAGGGCTACAGGGTCCTCCACAGAAACGGAGCAAAGACTGATTAAGAAAAACGTCCTGTAGCTAATCCTTTAAAATGTGTACTGTATAGAGGTTTCTCAAAATGCATGCATTGAAACTTTGCTGACACCTAGAGTTGAAAGTCTGTCAGTGCATAAACTGCCCTCAGAGAGCAAAGGCAGAGGGCAAAAACAATAGAGCTATTAGCAGCTTATTAATGTCTTAAAATGAAAAGTCATCAGGAAGAGCAAAATAAGGTTAAAAAAAAGGTTTAAACAAAAAGGTTTGCTTGACGGTGAACATAAATGAAAATAATCCTGCAAAAAAATAAAAACTAAGAAATCTGATGAAAAGCAGAACATGTCTAAAGATAGTTTCTAAAGTCTCTAGAAAGATTATTTAATATTGTCCAATAAAATAATAAAAAAAGGTCACATTCAGTGGAGGCCAAATATGACAAGGGCACTTATGATTTTGCACAGTATATTAGAAAGCTTGCCAAAGCTTTTAAATATAAACTTTTCCAAATCTGATCCTATCAAACAGATTCAGTAATTAATGCATAGTTAAATAGATTGTCATGTTTTTTTTAAATTATTCATTTATTCTGAAGATCACAACTACAGAAAGTTTTAATCAAGGTGAAAGGAACAACATGCCCCTTGTCACATGACTGCCGTATTTTTATTCATTTTTTACACTTTACATTGTAGAGAACAAAACTGGCTGAGTCCCAGAGTGTTTTGTGCTGAGGTAAGCGCAAGTCATCATCAAGGGCAAAGACTTTAGGACGCTCAGTATGTTTTGGAGTGAGGCCAGATGACATGTGGCAGAAAGTAAAGGGCAATGTGAAGAATTTTTAGGACAGGAATTAATAACATTTATGTGGCAACAACATTAGCAATATAAAATGAACAATGATGTCTTTTTGTGAAAGAAAAAGAGAAGCTCAAAACAAAATGATGTTTTAATAACATTTTAATAACAACAAAAAAAAACAACGATGCCACTTTATAAAAATTGATTGCTATTTACTGTGTATGAACCCAGGAGTTAAATCAATATTAGCTGCTCAAATACAATAGGATTACATACCAACCCATACTTACTGTTATTAAAGCATGTCTGCCATTCCCTCTGTGTGCATTGGCTCATGCTTCCTATTCTCTCCATCATAACTGTACATGAACAATACATAATAAAAAATAACTAAACTTTGTTAAAGAACATTTGTTAATAACCTGAGAGCAGACTGTGATGTTTGAAAATTTAAGAAAGCACAGTAACTGCAACAAGAGCCTTTAGCCACCAGGTGGTGTAGTTATACAGAGTAAGATACACTGCAAAAGATGATGCAGTCTAGTTTTAAACAGCAGTAGATCATCAGTCACCCCCCACAGGAAGCCTCTTAATCTACTTAAAGGTGTAGAGCATGGCATGCTGGAGATAAATAATGAACATTTGTGCTGCTCAACGTGTCAACTGCTTAAACATAACTCTTCAGGGACAGCATAACCCTGTCTGGTTTTGTTTGGTTTTCGTTTACACCCTTTTTTACAACTTCTCTTTGAATGTTCTACTTAAGTTCCAAAGATCAGAAATGTTTCTTTATTTTTATATTAAAACATAATCTCGGATAATGACTGCAGGATTTTAGCAATAATTCTGTTTAGCTCATATGCATGTGTTGTTGCTGCTTTGATCATAGATTATTAAGGTTTGCAGCAAAATTTACAAACAGGCAACTTTTTGATGCTTGGCACCTTTAACTTGTTATACACAGACCCAGAATTACTGCGTTAATGGGTTTTTTTTGTTTGTTTTTTTTTTGTCAGACAATTACCCAAATATTTCAGTTTTTTAAAGGTGGTTTATATTTATCATATTAGTGTGTATTATTATTTTTTTCCCACTAAATCTGACTTGGTGTTCATTGTCTATCAAAACCTTCTCAATGACTAGTATTTTATAACAAATATCAAAGTTTCATTTATCTTGAGATCTCATCTTAAGACAAATTTCTCCTAAGAACTTAAACCTGCTAAATGATTGGCTTAACATACACACATTTTTTTTAAGTGGACTGTTTGCAAAGTATGTTGGTTTGTAACCTTTGTCTTTTCTCCATTTTGTTTCTCTGATCTAAACATACCAATGAAAATTTTACCTAACCAAAGAGAAATGTTTTACTACCTAGCAGCTTCACAAAAAGACATTGTTTTAGGTTTGCAGCTGAATCTATAAAATTGCTAATAGGTTTAAGGATATAATTGTACGTTTGTTATACAAAAAAATGAGAAAAGTTCTGCTATTGTGACTCAGAAAAACTGATATGATCTGCCAAGTTTTAAACAGCAAAGTTTGAAATGCAGGTAGTGTAGTCAAGAACGCTCATTCAGATCTTGATTTAATTTGATAAACCAGTAAATCTATCCTTAATCAGTTCTGGGTAACAGACCCACCTGATAAATGCAGCCTAGCAGGAAGCTCTTTTTGGCTCTTGGTCACTATCCATGACTCCTAGTGGAGTCAGTGCATCTCCTAATTAGTAATGTATCTTTTGGAATTTCTAATAAAAACTCTCCTATCACCGGCAGTCTTTGTGCAGTATTAAACTGTAAGAAACATTGATGGAGTCATTACTGAGGGAGAAATGCTATCAACACAAATAATTTCAAGTCATGCAAAAAGAAAGTATCCACAATTGTTAATAACGTGATGGCGAAAAATAGAACAACTTGAAGTTGTATTTTGCATAACTTAACCAGTCTTTTACATCATTTAAATGGTGTGAAATCTGATGGCCCAAACCTTCTTACAATGTTGCTGTAGTTCTTTGGTATTTACACATTTTTGTTTCTTCATAGCTCTGGTAGAGGTCTGGACATTGTCTGGACCATTGTTTTTTTTTTTCTTTTCAGACAGAATATTATTTATATACTATTCTGCTTGTGATCTTTGTCCCTTTAATGATCCAGTTTAGGTCAAGCGTTAGCTGTTGGTCAGATGGCCTTACATTTGATTCTACAATACTTTGGTTTGAAGGGTAGTTCATGGCCGACCCAATGATTGAAAGGTGCCAAGAAACTTAGGTTCCAGAACAAGCCCAAGTCATTATGCTTCCACCTTCGTGCCTGACAGCTGATATGTGTTTGTACTGAGAAGCTGTGCTTGCTTTTCTACAAAAATACTGCTGTACCTTATGCACAATTATATCTTCTTTAATCTTATCTGTACAAAGGACACTGATCCAGAAATGTTCCAGACATCTTGTGGTGATACAGTTTCACCAGCCTACGTCATCCTGCCATGTTCTTTTCACAGGGAGGAGGCTTTTCATGGCAGCTCTTCCCAAACATTGTACTATTTTTATCTTTAGCATGCTAACTGATGACAAGAGTAGATTGGGAGATTTAGCTTTTGGAACATCCACCTCTGGGAAAATTTGCACTCTTTTCTACTTGAGAATAATAGTTCTTACTGTAGAATGATATTCTGCCATTCCCTTATAACCATTCTAAGATTGATGAGAACAATTCCTTCTCTAAGATAATTGTTGTTGTCTTTCCACCTTGGTATTTTGGTGACACACACCAGGATGCTCCAGACCAAACTGCCACAATCGCTGTATTATAGAGGCTGCCTCAAGTGTTACTTAGTAATATTTTAAGAATTATTATATAGGATTTAATGGTTAGATATAAAGGAAAACAGTGAATTAAGAAACAGGATTTTTTCCCCCAGCATATAATGTCTTTATTCATGGTTTACACAAAACCTACACAGCCCTGACAACAAACACACATAATATAAATATATATTTTAAATATATATTTATATAAAACTAAAGAAAAAACTACTACACATTACGTCATTAACTTAATTTAGTTCAATTTAAAACAAATTTAGTCACAAAACTTTTAAAAGTTGATAGAAAGTTGATTTCATTGATTATTGCTCCACTTTATCATCCCACATATCTGTACCTACATTCAGACATTCATAGTTATCTACTTTACGTTAGGTAAGTGTTACCACTGTTAAAATGGTGTTTCAAGTATAGGTATCAAGAAATAAAAAAATCAAAAAATCTGTAAAATTAAATGTAACTAATTAATGGTAGTTGTTTTGACATATGGAGTTTAAACGAAAATTCAACATGGAAGACTCACCATCACCTCCAGCTTCGTCTAATGCTCCACCAATCAGTGTCAAGTCTGCATTTCTCCCCAGCCAATCATCCTTCAAGGCTCCAGTTTAAAAGATCTTCATCCATGGAACCCTCCGTTCTGCAGCTGAACTTTGACCCTCCTCCACCCCATCTCCACTTTCCAAATCTCCTCAGGCCTCCACTCCACCACCAGGATCGGATCTCAGGGGGGAAGACATCTCTAAATCTAACCCTAAGATGTTCATTGAAGCGCATGTAATTCTCAGCATTCATGTCTTCCACTGGGGTCCGAGCGCCAAAGAAATAAACATTCACTAATAAACTTTTCTAATTGCACCCCTGTCTTCTCTTTGTGAGTCTTTCTAGGTTAAAATACCAACAACAAGGTCACAATCTGTTTGATATGAAACACTCCATAAATAAGCTTTGAGCCTTTCGCCAAGCTGTTGCCACCACGGAACACCAAAAAAACATTAAATTAATCTTCAAATAACAAATTTTCAATAGAATGTTTTACGTGACCAAAGTTTGAAGATAATGTTTACTAACTGTGCCATGTCATCCCTAACCCCAAAAACAATACCTCCATCTCTATTACCTGTATTCATGGTCGCCCATGTAAGTTACACTTCCACTTGGTGCAATCTAATTACCACATACACATCAGTAACAGCATAACCAAGCCTTCTAAATATTAAAAATGTACTCTTATTTCCATTAAAACCCATACAATATTCAATGGCATATTCCTCACACATTTTAAAAATGCTGTGTAGACCTGTCAGGGTAGGGTGCCATAAGGTCATGTCCTCCTATTATGACAACCAATTTATCAACCACATAACATCCAAGACCTGACTGTTTAAATCTTAGCAGCTTCCATAAAAACAGCTAAAACAATGGGGTACAGAGATGCGCCTTATTCAACACAATTACAAATACAAAATGATTATCTAATTTTATTTAGGCTGTGGATTATGAATGAAGTATGCATGTGCAACAACTGTCTAAAAGCTATGGATTACATAAAAGATTTTACAGAATTTGACTCTAATAAATGCCTTATGTCTATAAATGGCATCAGTTGGATTGTTGTTTTAAGCTTTTGGTTCCTGTAATACAAATGTACAATGATTACTAGACAAATCCCTGTTTTATCATATGAAAATTTTAAAACACAATCTGAATTAATTGGAAAAAATATTAAAATAGACAATTTGTCAGCATGTCAGCCTCTGAACTCCAGCATCAAACATCCATGTGGGCCTTGCTGATGTGTTGGTAAGTGGTGAAACAAAAAGTGGGAGGGGGTGGACATGCAATTTTAATGACCAATTCATGTTGTGTTTCCTCTTTTTCTTTCTCTGACACTAAAACAGGAACAAAGCAGGCTGATATTGTTTCCATGCCAACATAACATTCGAAATTCAACATATTACAAAGCTAATTAAGACAAAAATCATCCTGTATTATGTTACCTAATGTGTGTTATACACCTATTTTAAACATTTGTTCCCTCTCTCCATCTGTTCCCAGGAAGGAGGTGCCACAGTCAGAGTCGGGGAAGACTGGAGATTGTTTGGAGGGTTTCCGTCTCTCAGGCGTCCTTTTCTATTGTACTTCACTTATGCAATGTGCAGCAACAGCTCATGTACAAGAAGTGTCTCGCACAGAAAGAAAATATGCAGAACCGCTTGAGTGGAAGGATGCTTGACAGACAGAGAGGAGAGAGCTCTGCAGCAGGATCCCCACAGTACTGCTGAACATAAAACTGCGTGACTGGTCTCTGCAAGCAGAAGGGAGGAGAGAAGAGAGAAGGGAGGAAGGCAGGGAAGAAAGCAGGGGGAGGGGAGGCAGCTCAGTTCAGTGCGGTGCTGTAGCTGAGTAGATGAGGCAGCAGCATCAGCACCACTAGCTGTAGCATCCTCTCCTTTTGTGGAGGTTGGGGGGGGTGCTGTCTTGTAGCTGCTGCAGGATCAACATTATCTGCATACACAGAAGGAAATCTCCTAGCCTCGACACACACCCACACATGTCAAGGTGGCCGGAGAGGAGGACGTTGTGGTAAGTGACAGGGTAAGCTTGAGGGACAGAGGGACACGGGAAGAGGAAACAGAGACAACTGGTGGGAGTGCCAACGTGAGGGGGGCTGGAGCGACGGCAACTGGAGCAGCGGCAGCAGCAGCAGCAGCAGCAGGAGCAGTAGCAGCGGCACCATGGCGCAAGCTGCCAAGCAGCTCCGCAAGACCAAGGACCTTGCAGAGGCCGCCGCCCAGGAGCAGAGGGAGAAGGAAGAGGAGAAGATCAAAAAGAGGAATCGATCTAGGGACCGCAGGCGCAAGGTACGGATGTTCTGTCTTAGGAGGCAGGGCAGGTGGTGCTTATATACCTAGGTTCATCTTTCCCATCATACCTGCTGTGTTCCCTCCTCACAGGCTCTGTCAAACTGCAAACATTGTGCATGATTGGTTGGAATGCAATTACACACGTATAATTACACTGTTGGATTTGTAGCCTCATCTGGTGTGTGTGTGCGTGTGTGTGTGTAAGCAGTCAAGCACTGATGGTCTGGTGCAGGCTTTGTCTGCTCCATCAGATATTTAGCCATAGGGGGAAAAGGCTCTTAATTCCACTGGGTTTGTGACTAATACATGCTGTTGGCTGAATAACACACTTAGGTCATTCATTTCTTTTACCTGGGAGCCTTTGTATTGGGTGCAGCTTATCCATATTAATGAGATTCAGTGTTGCACATGCATGTACACATCATTTTTTGGCATAAAACTCTAACTAAGCTCTACTCTCTCTCAAGAAGCTCTGCCATTGTTAGATTAGCTGTCTTCCCCCATATTGCATTTTTTTCTTACTGGGAGAAAATGGAGGGGGAAGATGGAGGTACAGTCTAATAATAGATACAGTTTTAATGCTTTTGTGCATGTTTTTGGGCTGCAGGAATTGTTGACAGAAAAAATATAACAGATGTTGAGAAATTAACATCTAAACCTGCTGTCACAAACGAGATACATAGAATAATATCAGATAAGTGTAAAAACTCTCATTCACCTGCACATTCCATGCCTTCTGTGCACACTCTTACTTGATGAGCCATTAAGTACAGAATTATTAGGGTTGCTGCCTTGCCGTCATGTTGGGTGCTTTTTAATGATATATTTGAGAAAGGTTGGCTGTTTGTATGTAAATCAATCAGATTTCTTATTCTGATTAGATAGATACATGTAGTTTTATTCCATTTTTAGATGAAGGATGTTTAATAGAAGCTGTTGTACAGAAATTGTGGTGTTGCCATAAAAGAAAGAAATACATGATGTTGTATTTGTTGCGTTAATGCAAATGCATGTGAACATATGAAATGAAAGTGTGTTTTGACAAGATGGTAGAATTGCGCTAAAGAATCAACAGAATACAAAGTATCTGTTCAGTGGAAATAACAGTGGTGTATGCAAGGGATCTGCAAAAGAAGAAAGCTGTGGTTCTCAGGGATTACAGACTTTCCTATTTACTGGCTTGCAGTATAAAATGGATTGCTTGTTCTGAATGCTAAACTATGACAGTGCAGCTGCCATTCTGAGGCTTGCAAAAAAGTCCGAAATTTCATTTTTTGTCAAACTAAGCTGATGTATTCTTTGCCTCATTACAACATAGTGTCTCCTTTTCCCGTCTAAAACATAACTATGATCAGCGGTTTTATTTTATAGCAGTATTGACGGCCAATTTTACAAATGTACACATTTAGTGATGTTCTGACAAATAGATATTTGATCATTTATAAAATCAGCCTGCAGAGTACAGGATGTACACAAACAGGACAAATTCTGAAACAGGGATTAATTCTGTGAGAACTAATAAACTGATGCTGTCTAGAAACTGATGCTTATAGACAAGCTTTGATTAGCTGAAAATGAACTTGAGTGTGTTCTGTAGATGTATTTATCCCAATCAAGTAGATCATGATCTCTCTTTGACCCTTGCACCATTTCATACCTTTGCCTATTGACTTATTTAGCATTCTCTGACCAAAAGACAGACTTGTACTCAAATATTGTTGGAATCCGGTTGAAGGTCAGCTATGTTCGGGATATGAAGGCAATGGTTTGTCTTAGTGTAGCAGAAGAAATATGAGGGTTCTGCTGTTAAGCATAACTTAATGCTTAACTTAAAAAAAATATTTACAGGAGTGAATGCATTTTGTATCCAATGTTGATGTTGCAGAGGATGTTGTTTTAACCTTGCCTTCATGATAAAAGTTTTTTTGGCAAGGAGCCATTTTCAGAGCTTGTGTGATCAGCAATATGGTTGAGAGCTAAATCTAAAAGTTTACAATGACTTCAAAACGAAGGACCTGCTATAAGTACCTACTGCATAGCAATTAAATTCACCTACAGTGGCTCCATTGAGGTTGTTTATTAATGCATTATCTACAACATTTTAGATACAACATTTATGTTGCACCACCGCCATAATCAGGGTTTTTGTAAAAACAAATGAAGTTAAATAGACATTGAAAATTTTATCTATTTTTTAAAACTCTAAACATTGTACTTCTACTCCTTTGTTATCATGTCTTGACATTATTTACACAATCCACAATCATAAAGTATGTTTTAACTTTATATTGTTTTGGACTTTACAATTTTTACATTGTGTTTTGCACCACTAAATAAACTGAGTGCAGGTAGGGTAGTTATGACTCTTGTGCTGTCTACAGTTAACAACAGGAATAAATAAATAACTTTGTATTGTTTATGATCATTTTACTTTTTCTAGTGGAACAATTTCTACTTCTAGTGGTTCATCAATAAATTATGCATTTCTGTTTCGAAATGTGACTAACAGTAATTACTGTGTATTGTTTATCAGTACTGGTGCAGCTGTTGTAGCTGATGTATAAGTTTTACTTTTATTTTACATCTATATGTGTTTGTAATGCTCTTTCTTCATCTAGTGATAGATTTATAGCTAAAAGGACTGTGAGGAAGTAATTTAAACTATCTTTTTATTTGCAATATAACACATGTCCATAACCTTTATTGGATTTTTAAAGTTCAAAACAAAAAGTGGAGTAAAAATGTTTTTAGATGTATTTATAGACTGAAAAAGTGGGAGGTTTCAGTTAATGAAAAGAAAAAATATATATTTAGTTTCATTATTTGACCTGCCGTTCACAAAAAAAAAATATCCAAATCTATTGTTGGCCAATTGATAATGCCATAACTAAAGTAATCAAAAACTGCCATTATGCTGATTATCTTTTTAAGTTCTGATGCACAGATAACCAAAAGCAGAGTGAGAGAAAACACGTTTTAGTCATCTTTTCTCAATGTGCTTTTAATAATCATCAATGTAAAACAACATCAGGGAGCCAGAAAACAGCTTTAAAATTAAATTAAATTTTAAATAGATATACTCAAAAGACTCATAAGAGAAGAACTTATAGATTTAAAACCAGCCTCCTTATTATTGTACCGGAGTAAAAAGGCTACACTGCTTTTTCATATCCTTCACTTTGCAAGGAAACCTTTGAGGTCCGACAAACTGATGGCATTACCTTCGAGGGGTTGTGGTCAGGCTCCAATAAATGTAAAACCTTATCTTCTCTAGGTACAAGGCCAGGCTTGTTTATCTTGTTTTCAGAACTGAAAGCAATTCAAAAACCTGACTTTTGTTTTGTATTTTTTCATAGGAGGGAATTACTCTAGGTTTCACTAGTTTTCAGCACCTGTACACAGGCTAGGTGGCTGCCCAGTGTGCGTTACTGAAGAGAGTAACATGTTGATCGTGGAAAAAAATGCTTACATATTTTAGAGGTTTGATTTTTTTTTTTTAAACTTTGAACCAGGGAACAGTTTTCACATCCATACATTTCACTCCTCGCTGTTCTGCAGTATCTGTATCTTTTATTCAGAATTGTAGTGCCTTGCACCCCTCATGTTTTCTTACTGTTTGACATGTGGTAAGCACTTCAAAATACTTTATTGGGATTTTATGATATAGATTAATATAAAGTTTGAAATTATGGAATTCAATAAAATACCTGAACATTGTGCTGTGCATATGGACCCAATCCCTTTTTACTTCTTTGCCCCTTAAAAAGAAAGTCAATTTAGAAAGAAATACATAAGGAGTCCCATTTGTATTTTGCCACAAGCCGTATAAGGGACCCAGCAAGCATGCAGAAGAAGGTGCTCTGGTCAGATGAGTGTTTTAAGATAATAACCCTGCACGTCATCCTGAACACACACATGGTAAAACACGGAAAAAGCATGGTCATGCCATGGGAATCTTTTCATTTGGCAGGGATAAGCAAGCAGTCAGAGTTGACGTCAAGATGGATCGAACTAAATGCAGGGCAATCCTGTGAAAAAAGAAACTGTTGATGTTGCGAAAAGCTTCAGAGTGGGACAAAAGTTCATAGCTAAAATGCAGCTCTGACTTGTTTGGCCCTCCTCCCTCAACCTTACTGAGAAACCAGGTCTTTTCACTCGGCATCTTAACATAAATCACCCTTTCCTCTCAGAGATTTTTGCTATGTGCCCTGAAGTGCAAAGTCAAAGAGACAGAGAGGAGACGAGACACGTGCAGGTCTTAATGTTCAGGGATATTAATTAGCTCCAGTCAATGTAAATCACGCTCAGCAGCAGGAGATCTCTCTTCCTTACTTGTCCTTTTTGACTAATGTTTCTATCACAACCCTAAACTGATGTTGCCCTGATATAGTTTGGGAAAAAGGCAGAAATAGTTCTGCTGACTGAGGTCTATGCTATACAGCTGCAGATTAGTTTCTAGTCATCTGTTTCTTAGTCTCCACATTTTTGCATTTCTTTTGGTCTACTCTTACTCTTAATTATGGTCAGAGTGCTAGTGTCATGTACTGGTGTTTGAGGCAGATGTCTGACTAAAGATTTCTGTACTTGAAACTGATCCTTGTTTTTTGTTTGTTTTTTAGGCACAGAAACATTCAATCCAGACAGGGTTATAGATTGATGTTCCAAAAAATATGGCTGAAATAAATTACTTTTTAAATGCACCGAAAAATACATCTATTCAATTTATTTGGTAGGACTAACCAAGGCTGCACAAGGCTTACAAAGTTATTAGTATTGCTGCATTGCAACAACATGTCCTGAGTTTGAATTCCGGCCTGGGTATTTTTGGATGAGGTTTGCATGTTCTTTCCATGGAAGCATGGGTTTTCTCTGGAACCTCTGGCTTCCTCACATTGTGAAAACTTGACTGTTATTTTAATTGGTGTGTGTTCATGGTCCTTTGTCTCTGTGTTGGCTTGTGATGGATCCCATACAGGATGTACCCAGTCTCTCACCCAATGACCACTGAATATAGGCTCCAGCCTCCCCTCTTGACTCTGCATGGATAAGCGGGTATAGACATGGATAGATGAATTACCAGTGTTTCCAAGTGCCTTTGTAGTACATCTGTTGCAATGCTAATGAAAGGTTTACACACACTCTCCCCATTTGAGCCATTCATGTTCGAGGATAAATTGAAATATGCAACATTTAACCTTAATGATTTTTCACATCAAGGAGTACAAGTTTAAAGTGATTATGTAGTTTCTGCAAACCATACGAATTAAACATTATCCACAGGATCAAGAGTATGCATATATTTCCACTAATATTTGATTAAATGTCCCGTAGTAAGTTGCATCCTGACCTTAATACTTTTTGTAGCCATCAACAAGCTTCAGGCATAATTCAGGTTGGTGAATTGGTAAATTTCAGAATTTGGGAAGTTAATTACGATTGGTTGTTTTTTTGTCAAGAATTCAAGGTTGGGGCCAATTGTGAAATGTAATGTTACCCTGATTTGTTCATGGTTCAGGTTCAGGGTGTCACTGTCCTGCTGAGACCCCAATTTTGTTCAAGCTGTTTTGTTCAACATGTAGCCTGATCATAATAGTTTCTTCAGAAGGCTTATGGATTGTCCATGTAAACGGTTGTCAAATTCAGTTCAGTTTAATGTTGTCGATTTTGGAGCAGGGACTTATTTCTTTTTAGACACATTTTGAGTCCAATGCAATGTGAAACTGGTGTCCAAGCAGATTCCAGTTCATGGCAGGGTGTATATGAACCCGGTAGTGATTTCTTTCCATCCAAGGAAATTGTCCAGTTTAAATGGACTCTACTGATTCTGACAGGAAGAGTGGTTAAATATCCAGCCAGAATTGGTTCAGAAGGTTGTTGATGGCTACAAAAAGCATGTGGTTGAGGGGCATCTTGGTACATTTAACCAGACAGTGCTGATATGTAAGTACATACAGTATATGTTTGTTTGTATAATATGTAATGACCATGTGCGCATTTGAGTAAATCTAAGATAGGTTCAAACTTGTCCACCTAATTCTTGTTTGTTGTTCTGTAGATTACCAGCCAACTGAACACATCCCCTGTCATATTTGGTTGTCAGAGAAAGTATTTCCGATATTTTCTTTTATGAATTACACTCATTACAATTCCACCTTGGTGAGATACACCATTAAATCAGGCTATATTTGCTTTTGGACTAGAGTCAGCAGAGGCCTGATGCATTCCAGTAATCCATTATTTAAATTACACCATTCTTTTAAAAATGGTGTTCATGAAAATGTTCAAAATAGCAATACTCATGATTGGGTTTCCCTGTACACAGTGGCATGAACCTACTTGGGAGACAGAGCTTTTACCATAGTTCTTAAAATGAAACTCCTTAGGCTCGTGCATTTACTTGTTGTCTCCAGGCTTGCACTTACATACAACTGCTGGATCCAAAGATCTAAAAGTGGACAGTGAGTGCTTTCTTTGTTCCATGTTTTCAGATAAGCTTTATGTCTACACACAGGGTATCTTATTCCACTTTTATACAACTTTTCTATTTACCTACAATAATTAGCCAACATTCTGCTCGTTATGCCCTTGTACAAGATGGATAATGTCAAAGAATTGATTTTCTTAGTCCAAGCATTCATTCTATGAATTAAGAAAATTCTTTGGAAATTATAAGAAAAACAGGCAAAGTTTACTATATTAGCAGACTAAGACAGAATTTTGTAAATCTACTGCAACCACCATCAAATTTGTCTTCATTAAACTATAAAGATCAAGAGAAAGTGATCATAAATAGTATGCCAAATGGTATGTCACGTAATATAATACATTCCTCAATACGTACTGTAATAAAAACATGTTTTGAAAACATGTTTCACAGTTGCCTTAAGACAATATATGCAATTTTCCATTATGGTACGTTGTTGCCTTAGGTCGTTTTAACAAGTTTTTAAAGCAAATGATTTACATTAATTAATCAAAACGGTTTGTTCAAATATATACAATAAAAATATTTATAGACGAAAAATGGTCAAGAGTGTGTGTTTTTACACTCTTCTCTGGAACAAAATGATTAAGTTGTTTCCTTTGAAAAAGACTCAAAAAAAGGGTTTGAATATGACTTTTTTACAACTGAAAAATGCAACGGAATCTTTCTTTTCTGAGATCATCAGCAAGAACATTAACAATGCTCGTGCATTATTTGCCATGGTCGACAGGTTAACAAACCCTCCTGTAACTGTAGCATCTGAACTCCTCTCTACCAGGGCCTGCAATGAATTTGCTAACTTCTTCACTGAAAAAATCAAAAAGATCAGAGGGGCAGTCAGCACATCCAGATCTACTCCAATACCAAAGCCTAGAACTGATTTTGACTACCAACTATTTCTACCAACTAGAACTTCCCAATTTCACCAAATAAACTTCAAAAACTTAGAAGAAAACGTACACCAACTAAGCTCTTCTTCCTGCTGTCTCGATGTTTTACCCACAGCTTTCCTTAAGTAAGCTTTGCCCGTAATAACATCTGATTTAACACAAATAATAAACACGTCCCTTTTGTCAGGTGTTTTCCCCCAGGCCCTGAAAACAGCAATTATCAAACCTCTATTGAAAAAGAGCAACTTGGACAAGCTGTTACTGCAGAACTACAGGCCTATATCAAACCTCCCCTTCATCAGTAAGATTATTGAAAAAGCTGTGTTTCAACAGTTAAACAACTTCCATCAATAACCAGCCACTTTGATCTCTTCCAGTCAGGCTTCCGTGCTCACCACAGTACAGAGACTGCTCTTGTCAAGGTGTTCAATGACATCCGTATAAATGCAGACTGTGGAAGAACCACGGTGCTGGTATTATGGGACCTTAGAGCAGCATTCGACACAGTTGATCCGTCTATTTTATTAGGGCGCCTGGAAAACTGGGTCGGCCTTTCTGGTACAGCACTCCATTGGTTTAAATCCTACTTGAAGGACAGGGACTTTTTTGTGTCAGTAGGTAACTTTACATCAGAGACCACAAAAATCACATGCGGGGTTCCCCAAGGGTCCATCTTAGGGCCCCTCCTAGTCAATAGCTACATGCTCACCCCTAACTCAGATTTTAATAAACAACAACGTAAATTATCATAACTATGCAGACGACACACAGCTATACTTTACGATGTCACCAGGTGACTGTGAACCCATTCAAGCACTGGGTAAATGCTTAGAAGAAATCAATGCTTGGACGTGCCAACATTTTCTCCAACTGAATCAAAACAAAACTGAAGTAATAATCTTTAGACCAAAGGAAGAGCGTTTAAAAATTAGCACACAGCTTCAGTTAATACAGCTAGAAACCACCAATCAGGCTCCAAACCTGGGTGTAGTGATGGACTCAGACCTGAACCTTCAGAGGCACATAAAGACAGTAACAAGGTCAGCCTTATATCACCTACAGAACATCTCCAGGATTAAAGGACTAATGTCTCAGCAGGACCTTGAAAAACTAATTCATACGTTCATCTTTAGTAGAATTGATTACTGCAATGGTGTCTTCACAGGTCTGCCTAAAAAGAAGGTCAGACAGCTGCAGTTGATCCAGAACGCTGCTGCCCGCGTCCTCACTAGAACTAAGAAAGTGGAGCACATCACCCCAGTTCTAAAATCCCTACACTGGCTCCCTGTAGCTCAGAGAATAGACTTTAAAATACTTCTGTTAGTCTATAAATCACTGAATGGCTTAGCACCCAAATACATTACAGACTTGTTATCAGTGTATCAACCACCCAGACCTGTCAGGTCTTCTGGTTCAAATCTACTCTACATACCCAGAACCAGAACCAAACATGGAGAAGCAGCTTTTAGTTCTTATGCTCCACTAATATGGAATAAACTCCCAGAAAACTGTAAAAGCGCCAAAACCCTAAGTTGCTTTAAATCAAGATTAAAAACTTATTTGTTTAGAGTGGCCTTTGAATTGGTTATCTAAACATTATTGGTTAAGTTTTCAGTCCAATTTTCCTTTCATTTTCTTATCCATCATTCTATTCTCTTTATTTTTTTTAATTAGCCTCTGTTGTTTGATTTTCTGTATCATTGTAATGTTTTTCCTTATGTACAGCGCCTTGAGTGCCTTGTTGCTGAAAAGCGCTATATAAATAAACTTGACTTGACTTGACTTTTTTTTAAATAATGTGAATTCGAATAAATATAACTGTTAATGGTTCATTGTGTTCTAACTTTTATTAAGGTATTGCATAATTTAAAGGGATGTCTTGTGGGGGTGGAACAGGCCAAAAATGAGTTGTTGCCTGAAAGCAACAGGGTGAAGTGTCAAATTACCTCTAGTCATTAACCAGGACAACAAACAGCTCTGTTAAAATTCATTTAAAGCCGGGCATTTTAGCCTTTCCCATTAACTGGTAAAATAACATTCCTCCAAAAAAATTGCTTCTTGTTGATTCTTTGGGGATTTAAAACCACTGTTCTACTTTCAGCTTTTTTGTCATGGAAAAGCAAAAAACAGGGATTTCAGTAATGAACTAAAACCTGTTCAAAACAACCATTATGATATTTATTGTGTACTGTGTTAAAGCTATGGAATTAGTTTCTGTAAATGGACTGAAGTTACATACCAGAGCTCAGAAACAATAACTTTAATTAACAAAATTATATTTAAGCTGCATACGTTATTACATATATTAAACATAAGTTATTTGGAAAGTAATTTTTTTTCATGTCTTTTCATACTTCACATAGGTCTTAAATTTACTTATAAAGTTTTCAAAAGTATTAAAATATTACTTACTTAAATAGACAGGAACCCTAAAGTGTAAATTACAAAAAGAAATCCAACATGGCATATTCACTAAACAAGTATACTATTCCTAATCTTTCACTGCAAGTTATTACATGCACCTTAATTTCTCAGACAAGTTAGATTATTAAGTACAGAAGTTTTAAGGAGAAAAAATGTGTACTTTTAAGATGATATAGATATTTAAACAATAATGTAGTGTGAGATAAAAGTATTCATAATTTTTGGACAGCAATTTTGTTTTTTCATCCACATTGAGGAGAGGGAAGGTAGGATGAGCCAAGGTCGAACAGAGCAGAGCTGCACTCACGACCAACCCAAAGCTGCCACAGGCTATATTTACCTGGCTGCATCTGAAAGCAGAGCTTCCTGTCTGTCTACACGCCACTAAAGAGTGCTAGCTGAGCACCTGCTCTGATACGAGATCTGATGTTGCCTCGGATTTCTGTCTGCTGAAACAACATGGATGATTTCAGAATAGAAGCACAATGAGGATAGTCATCAAACTTCTCTGAGGTTTTATCTAGTATTCTAGCACTTTTTGGTCTACAGATCAAAAGGATTGCATAAAAGTGTGTCTGATCAGACATATTTGATGTGTGGAAATACATTTTGTTCTTTTAATGCTAATCTTAGCAGACATTTTCAGATACATACCTACAATTTTACACTGTAAAATGTTGAATAGTTGCATTTTTCTGTGGCGGCTTGTCAGGAAGGCCGTAAATTCCTAAAAAAAATGCAGGAAGGCTTGGCAAGGACAGGCAATGTGTAGTTCTGGCCAGTAGAGATGGGTATAAACAATGGCTTGAAGTCTTTCAGCAAAGTCGTTTGTGATCCTTAGGCCATCTAAAGTGTAAGATGTTCCTGTGGTGATTACGATTGAACCCTGCACATGGTGGATAGTTAAAGAGATAAATGATCATGTTATCCTGTTGATGAAAGATTGTAATCACAACAGATTACTAGTTAGACATAAAATGTTGAAGGGATATATGTTATTGCTGTATATACAGCCTGATCAACGATTCCTAGATTTATGTTGATTCTGAGTTTAATGTCTGGTTTTTGGCCTGCTTCACAACAAGTTAAGACTGCATTGGGACTTCTGGGGCATGTCAAGTATTTACACCCTCCATTATGCATGATTTAACATGCCTAAAACTGGAGGTGCCTGGAAGCAGCAGTGGTAGCAAATCCATGGCATGTGGCCCACATACACACTGTGGAGCAGTCATCATAGAATTTGAGGTAGGAATGGCAATGCCTCCCTCATGTTAACAGTACCTTATGATGCCCACACTGAGCTGACTTTTCTTCAGTTAATTTATTTTTAATGCTCTTGGTGGCAGAACTGATGTGAGTATGAGTTTCTGCCACTGCTGTTGCTTCAACAGCTCTGACAGTAAAATATCTTTAATTGAGAAATATAACAGTGTTTTTGCAGTTTGTATGCTTGTTGGGGATAATCAACAAATGCTAAACATTATACAAACCTTAAACTAGACACTACAGTGATTTTTGTGACAATGAAAGTATTTGTAATAAAAAAATACTCCTCAGCCCTTAACCTTAATTGTTAGAAAATTCTCCATTTTTACTTTTTCCTCTCCCCACTGTCTCTACTACAACGAGAAACCTGCACAAGGCACAAGGCACATTGAAAGGTCTTTAGTGGGGTTGAATAGGAATCTTAGCCTAATCAAAAGAAAAAGGACTACGATTTTTAAAGGCATCTGATCCATGCAAACATTCTTGCACACATCATAGTTTTTCTTAAGCCTTCCACTTGCAGATCTACTCACATTAGTGATCTGTTTGACCCCTCTGAGATTATTAGCAAGATCCCTAACATTTTTTAGGTTAATTAAAGGAAAAGTGAAAGTGAGTGATGTGGACTGGCACATTGCCCTACTACACTAACATATAGACATAGAACACGCACACACTTAGAGCAGTAACAGGGCATTATGTAATGGAATTAGTGCTCCTGAAGTTTTGCAAGGATCATGTGGCTTGCAGGAGCCAACTAATGCACTGAGGCAGCCTCTTTCGGGCAAACCCTGACTGCATCATTTTCCTCCACCGCTGACCTGAACACAAGTACATGTGATGGCTAATGGATGTCATAGCTGCATGGTCAAAAATCTACAATTTTTATGATCAAGCTCTTCCAAATCCTGTCAATGAAATTATGAAGTTGTGCAGATATTGAATAGCGCATTAAAATATAGGCAGCATAAGTACAGTTAAAATGCAAAACAATTACATAAAAAATAAATAAATAAAATTACTTCGTAAGCTATTTTATTTTATTTTTTATTTTCAAAATAATCGTTGCACCGCCTTGGATAATTCGATGCATTTGATTGAGAATATAATGAACCCACTACCAACTTAATGTCAACACTTTTAAAATGAAGATATGGAAACTTCATTCAATTTAACTCAGTTTCCAAGAGGGTTACTTCAATAATCCCTCTTAGAAATGAAAAAGAATCAAAAAATCTAATCCAATATAAAACAGCGTTGCTGAGCTATTTTTATTTAAAAACCTTTCAGACAAAAAAGAATCCAGAATCTACTTTTACAAAGTCAAATATTCAAATTTCCCTGAAAATTTCAGCAATTTTTTTAAAAGTATAAACGTACATATTTACTATAAAGTTACATTATGGCATTGGGTTCTGCGCACCTGATTCTGCATAGTGTGAACTCCAGCGAATCTAGGATGCCACAGATTTTAGAACTGTCAAAACCATTCTGTAACAGATTAAAGACACCATATGGACCACAGATATGCTTCACTGGTATGAAAGTGTTGCCATTGCTCTGGCATAGCAATGACCCAATGGCATGTTTCCAAATCACATACCATGATTTGCAGATGCTTTGTTTGCACTCAGCCAAATGCCTGAAGTAGCTCCAACTGGAGTTCAGTTTGACCCATTTCCTTAGTAATTATTATTTGACAACCTAGGGGTCAAATAATTAGTAACACACAATAAACTACTTCATAAATGTGTTAGGACTTGACGTTTCATAACATGTGCTTGATTTCTTTACATTTAGAGCCACATGAAATGTGAAAAACAGCGTGATAGGAGCTTTAAAATTGGATTGGGAATAATGTCTGGAAATGTAAATATTTTTTCCATACTACATTTTCTTTGCATACTAATCTATACCTGTAAAATACTATAATGAAATTCTTAACTTTTCCAGATTTTACAAAACTGCTCAAACCAAGGTTGGCGTTTGAACAAATAAAACACCAGATTTCTTCCACCTTCCATCTCTTCAAACATACATCTGTGTTGCTGGCATAATTGATGTGTTTTTTTTGTCTTGAGTCTCTGCATGGTGAGAGAGGGTGTTATGTGTCTGTGGAAAGATAGAAAGCTGTCTCCATCTTCAGGCTTCATCATTCACTATAACCAACTTTCAGTTATGGACAACATATGCATAACCACATGGGTACAAAAACAATGAAAAACATTACTAAAAAGCAGCAGTTGGTTATATAGTTGTGGTTTTAATGAATGAAGCTGCTGAAAAGGTCTAAATTATATAATCAGATTATTTGACCTTCCTTCAAGCTTTTTACTGATAGATGGCTCAAAGCAGGAAAGGAACAGTTTTTTTAAAAACTGTACTACAATTGTATTTATATTAGAAAATGCAGAAAAAAAAGGCTGATAATTAACAAAACTCTGTGTTTTCTTGCTCTATCTCTGCATTCCACTGAACACAGAGGCACTGAGCTGGAAATTCAATGCTGCACTTGTATAAATACTTTATTGCTAATTTAATTTTAAACTGTAGATGGAAGGCGGAAAACTGTAAGAACTGTTCGTTCCCCTACTACACCCTAGTGTTTTTCCTCTTTCAGCAAAGTGTCTATTTCTTCAATGCCGTCATACATCTAGCTGCATCCTTCCATTTTAATCTGGTCACTTACCGCTCTCTCTGTTTTCACCACTTTGTCTGCATCCTCCATCATATTTCATTAACTGTTCACTTGATTGCCTTTCTATGCTGCGTGTTAAATGGTCAGAGCTAAATACTTTTGCTCTAGTTTTTGCTAACTCAAAGTGGCTTCACTGAATGAAAAGATTAATGACAACGTAAAATATTTACAGTGTTTAAAATGTGAGAATGAGCTGCAGGGACATTTAGACAGGACTAGCTGGACTAATGTCCTGCAGTGCCGTTTGTCAGAATCATTTGAAAGGAAAACATTTATTTACGAGACTGTAGAAAGAATCGAATAAAAGTGGAATCTGGTATGCGTCATCTACGTGTTTTGTAAAAGACTACATTATTGGTCTTTAAAAAATAAAATTGCAATTTTTTTGTTCATTTAACAGTAATGTCATCAAGATACCAAAATGTCATCACAGAGAAGTAAATATATGCTTATTGTCGAAAGTTAGTTAGGACGTTTTTTTTTTTTTCATCTTTATCAGCATGTCCAGCCTTTCCTGAAGCTCTACCATTCACTGTGTGATTCCTTCATAGCATCACTGCTGGTTAACAGAATCACTATGACTGCCTAAGGAAGTGCGGTGACAGATGTTTGCAGCCTGAATAGCCGACCAAACAATAGAGAATCACACTTTATTGCTTCCCTTGAGCTATTGATTTATTTCTGAGCAATGTACACCAAATTTTCTCCAAAGTTCTCACACTGTTTTGTCTTGTACTTATGACTTACGCAATCTACAACAGAAGATCGTGGCCTAATTGTAATGAAGCAGCAAGGCTGACTCTGCATTTTTAAGGTCATATGACTGACTGACAGGGTGACAGGGTGTGTCCTGCTGGCTCTGCACTAGTGCTCCCATGGGGAAGACAACCAAGGTGAGAAGAAAAGTACACAAAGTCTCAAATATGCATGTAGCATACATTAAATGAACCCAATAATCCTGTACTTTGATTGTAACCTCTTCTCCTTCATTGCAAATCTGAAACAAAGCTCGGTGAAGCATGCAAAAAGACTAAAAGTTCCATTAAACTACAATTTCGATGAATTACTGGTAAAAATAGAGAAGAACATCTCACCTTTGTAAGCACAGCCCAGAATCTGTTTCTGAGTTCATAAAGATGTCTGAAGCACTATAATTATGTAAAATGGATCCTATTCTTATCTTTTTCCAACAGTGTAATGTGTTACATTTAGGATAAAAGTAGTAGTAATTACAGAGTCCATCATTGTGGTATTATTTTTGGTCTTTCAAAAACCTGGCATTTAGGACTGTGCAGGCAGTTTTTGGTTGACAGATGCACACTTTTTCAATCACATGTTCAATGCACAGCTCAGAAAATAAGCTTCAATGACTGGTGAAGGATGATTGATAGTGTTCAAAATGAAGTGCAGCTTTCTGTAAATGCAGTGTGTCAGCTTGTCTTGCCCATATTTTTAGTTTTCCCTTGTGCATAAGATTTATTATAGCCTGAGCTTTGAAAAGAGCTCAGTATCTTCCCATTGTGACACTATTGTGACTGCTACCCTACTTCTCACTATTCACAATGAGTGTGGGGAATAGTTGATACTGCATTTCAGTGAACTTATTTAGCCTTTAACTGAAGGTTCCATGTTTTAAAAGAGTTGTAATTAAAAGTATGAAAATGTGATCTAATGAAGAAGCCCCGATTTTTATGTGTCATTAAATGTCTTGAACACTTGTTGTAGAAGCTGGGTTAAACCAAATATTTGGGGTAATTATTCTTAATTTACTTTATTTATCAGCATCAATTGTCAGAAATGTCAGAAGCTTACAGAGGTGGTGTTAAACATTTGTTTGAATTTCAGATCATTCTATAAATAAAAACCCTCTGGCAATATGACACTGAACAGAATTAAAAATTGCCAGAAAAACTCAAATAACAAAAATATATAACTTTTTAAACATGTTACAGATTCCTGGAATTCTGTTACTGACTGCTTTTTCAAAAGGTTTCATACACAGAAAACAACCAAATTCTGATCTACTGGTCATCATCAAAGCAATCAAGCTAAACATGACCTGGTTCTGATCTCCTGCTGAGCAATTGTTGCATTTTAAGTTTCAATGGAACATAGCAGTTTCTTTTTTCATAAACTGACAGGCTGTGGTCGCACAACATATGAGACCTTGCACATCAGGCCTGACCCTGCTGTCTGCAGATAGCTGGGTTGATGAATATCTCCCTGTTGGCTAAAATGACCGTTTCTGGATGAGCCAGAATGCTGAGTCATGAGGAAATGTTTCTGTTGACTGATTTATGGAACAGTGAGAGTCTTTTAAAGATACACTATCACTGGCAACATCTTTGTTTCTTATTGTCATGGATAGAAAACATTTGTATCAATTTATGTAATAAACTGAACTTGACTGCACTGATTGATAAGCAGGATCAAACTGGAATGTATGTAATTGACTTTAACTCTGATCTAAATCTGTTTGATTGGACTGTTATTTTTACAAAGTGCCTTCAGACAATAGCTGTTGTGATTTGCTGCTATATAAAGAAACAGAATTCAAATTAAGTTGAGTAGTCATTAGCAACTTTAAGTGCAAATCTCAAAGTTTTCTGTGATTAGAAAAGGTGTATGATTGAGGTAAATGCTTAGGGCATTAACGAACCTTATGACAGAGTGTTTTGCTATGTTCTGTCATGTAACTGCTGTGTCATTGCTATTTGTAGCAGCTGCAGGGATCCTCATCATGCTAGTTGCAGCCTCACAGCTGAAGGTAGCCATGCCCTCCTCTGATCTTGTCCTCTGCAGTCTCTTGTGACATTTCCTCCTTTATCCTCCATCAACCCCCAGTCCCTGTGTACCTATTACTCTTTCAGCATGTTACTTATTGGTGTGGATCTCCACCCACTGGGTGATTAGTGATGACCTGCTGTCATTTGCACAGACACGCACAGTGGGGAGGCCTTTTGTGCATTTGCTCAAGCTTAAATATAGGTCCTCATAAGTACCGTAAACCTGTCACTACAAACAATAGTGGTTCCTACAAGCAGAATTAATTTCTTATCACTTGTTATTAGCTGGGAACAATGTTCCTTCAGATACAAATAATCAGTGATGCATTCCAGGAGGCACCTTAACCTGTATTTCTCCATCCTGTATGGTTGAAGGGTTTCAGGTCATTTTAGTCCTGCCGAAATTACAGTAGGACGCATTTCTCAAGGCCAGAGGTTCAAAAAATACCACAAAGGACAGAAAGTTTTCAATGTTTGGTGACTTTAGTGAGTGATTGCAAACGTTTATGTAAGTTTGGTGTGTGTGTCTATACAAATCTGTACTTTGGTCTATATTATTATATGACATTTGTATATTACATAATGGGGAACCATTTGAAGAAATGGGAATTTTTAAAAAGCGTATCACATACGCATTGCCTTGTGTTATTGTCACACATTTGACATAGCAGAGCCCGTGCAGCCGGGATCTCAGGCCAGCTGGGTGACGGTACGTAGAAAGCATAGTCCTAGATCCCAGCCCACAGGTCACCACCAACCCGTCTGCGTTTCTAACAGATTATCCCCGCTCAGCGACACACCCACTGAGAAGCCAACTCTGGTAATTGGCAGCTCCATAGTCAGAAATGTGGCACTAGAGACACCAGCGACCATAGTCAAATGTCTGCCAGCGGCCAGAACGGGCGACATCAAATCCTAACTGAAACTGCTAGCTAAGGATAAGCGTAAATACAGTAAGATTGTTATTCACGCTGGCGGTAATGACACCCGGTTACGTAAATCGGAGGTCACCAAAGCTAGTGTTGCTTCGGTGTGTAAGTTTGCCAAAACAATGTCGGACTCTGTAATTTTCTCTGGTCCCTTCCCCGATTTAACCAGTGACGACACGTTTAGCCGCATGCTGTCATTCAACCGCTGGCTGTCTAGGTGGTGTCCAGAAAACAATGTGGGTTACATTGATAATTGGCAAACCTTTTGGGGAAAACCTGGTCTGATCCGGAGAGATGGCATCCATCCCACTTTGGATGGAGCAGCTCTTCTTTCTAGAAATCTGGCCGAATTTATTAGTTCTCCAAAACTCTGACAACCCAGGGTTCAGACCAGGAAGCAGGGTCATAGTTTTAACACTCCTCTCTGCAGCTTCTGTACTGCTACCTACCCATTACCCTATTAAGACAGTGTCTCGCCAACGGCCAAAATTGAATGGGATAAAAAATATCTAAAACGAGAAAATCAGGAAAATCTAAATAAAAATAAACACAACTCAGACTAAGAAGAAAAATAAACAATTAAATGTGTCTTACTGAACATAAGATCTCTCTCTTCAAAGACTTTGGTAGTTAATGACCTGATTTGTGACAATCAGTTTTGATTTATTTTGTCTCACAGAAACCTGGCTGCAGCAAGAGGATTATGTTACTATAAATGAGTCAGCTCCTACTAATTTTTTTAAATTTTTTCACATTCCTCGAAATACTGGGCGAGGAGGAGTAGCAACCATCTTTCAGTCCGATTTTTTTGAATAGTCCCCAGACCAATCAATAGCTACAACTCTTTTGAATATTAAATCCTCAGTTTTCCTCATCCAAATTGCAAAGCACTAAAACCACTTCTGTTTGTTGTTTTTGTGTCGTCCACCAGGCCCTTTACTCTCAATTTTTAGATCAGTTTTCAGACCTTTTATCTGATTTAGGTTTAAATACAGATAAGGTTATTATAGTGGGGATTTTAACTTCATGTTTGACACTGAAAGTGATAGCCTAAATATAGCCTTTAAATGCTATCTTAGACTCAATTGTCTTTGCTCAAAACATTAACAACCTACCCACCTTTGTCTTCATTCTCTGGACCTTGTGCTGACATATGGCATTGAGTGTAAAGACATAACAAATTTTCTCATAAACCTGTCCTGTCTGACCATTTCTTAATAACCTTTGAGTTTATTTAACCGAGTACTCCACACCTGAAAGAAAATTTCATTATAGTAGATCATTATCAGACAATGCTGTAACAACCTTTAGAGAATCTGTTCCACTTTTAATTTCCTCATTATCACAGAAAAAACAGAGTGGAGGGCAATAATTTTGTTTCTTCCCCTTCACAAATTGATTCTCTTGTTCTGAGTGTTACTTCATCATTGCGTGGTGCATTAGACAATGCAGCCCCCTGAAAAAGAAGGTAAATTTTTCATAGGAGGCTGGCTCCCTGGTTTTATTCAGAGCTGCGTACTTTAAAGCACAATGTTAGAAAATTGGAGAGAAAATGGCGCTCTACACACCTAGAGGATTCCTACTTAATCTGGAAAAATAGCCTAACTGTTGTATAAAAAGACACTTCACCAAGCTAGAACAGCTTTTTTCTCATCATTAATAGAAGAGAAAAAAGAATAATCCTTGGGTTTCTCTTTAGTACAGTTGCTAAACTTACACAGAGTCATAGCTCTGTTGACCCATCCATTCCCTTTAGCTCTCAGCAGTCATGACTTTATGGGATTCTTCCAAAATAAAAATTTATTCTATTAAGAAGAAAATCTTTGACATACTCCCGAAGATGATTACTTCATCCTCAACAAGTGAAACAACATTGGAAGTAACTGTAGAACCTGATCTGTGTTTTGGACTGTTTTGATCCTGTGGAGCTTCCTGAGTTATCAGAATATTAGCTTCATCTAAACCTTCAACTTGTATGTTAGACCCAATCCCAACCAAATTATTTAAGGAAGTGTTTTCCTCTGATTAACAGCCCCATTTTAGATATGATTAATTTATCTTTAGTAAATGGGTATGTACCACAAGCTTTTTAGGTAGCTGTAATTAAACCTTTGCTTAAGAAACCTTCGCTTGATCGAGATGATTAAACAAATTACAGACCTATATCCAATCTTCCATTCTTATCTAAAATTCTTGAGAAAATAGTTGCTAATCGAATGTGTGAGCATTTACACAGCAATGACCTGTTTGAAGAGTTTCAGTCAGGCTTCAGAGCTCATCATAGCACTGAAACAGCTCTGCTGAAAGTCACTAATGATATTCTTATTGCCTCAGATAACGGACTTGTGTCTGTACTGGTTCTGTTAGATCTCAGTGCTGCATTTGATACAGTCAATCATAATATTCTCTTAGAAAGGCTGGAATATGCTGTAGGGATCAGGGGAACAGCGCTAGGCTGGTTTAAATCTTATTTGTCGGACAGATTCCAGTTTGTTCATGTAAATGATAAATCTTTAAACTCCAGGGTTAATTGTGGAGTACCACAGGGTTCAGTACTTGGGCCAATTCTCTTTACTATATATATGCTTCCAATAGGTAAAATTATCAGGCAGCATAGAATAAATTTTCACTGTTATGCTGATGATACTCAGCTTTACTATCCATAAATCCTGATGAGCCCAACCAGTTAGACAGACTACAAGCATGTCTTGAAGACATAAAAACATGGATGACCTTAAATTTTCTGCTTCTAAATTCAGACGAGACAGAAGTTGTCGTCTGTGGACCGGAGTCTTTAAAAAAGAAAGTGCTTAGTCAATCACTTAACCTGGATGGCATTAAATTGACCTCCAGTAATAAAGTAAAAAACCTTGGTGTTATTTTTGACCAGGACGTCATTTAAATCCCATATTAAACAGGTTTCTAGGATTTCCTTCTTTCATCTCCAGAACACTGCCAAAATTAGAAATATCCTGCCCAGAAGTGACGTTGAAAAACTAGTCCATGCATTTGTTACTTCAAGGCTGGACTATTGTAATTCTTTACTATCAGGATGTCCACAAAATGCAGTTAAAAGCCTTCAGTCGATTCAAAATGCTGCAGCAAGAGTTCTGATGAAAATTAAAAAGAGAGATCATATTTCTCCTATTTAAGCTTCCCTTCATTGGCTCCCTGTTAAATCCGGAATAGATTTTAAAATTCTCCTCACATATAAAGCCCTTAATGATCTAGCTCCATCATACATCAGAGATCTGATTGTTCCATACCTTCCTAACAGAGCACTTCGTTCTCAGACTGCAGGTTTACTGGTGGTTCCTAGAGTCTCTAGAAGTAGAATGGGAGGCAGATCCGTTAGTTATCAGGCTCCCCTCCTGTGGAACAAGCTCCCAGTTATAGTCCGTGAGGCAGACGCCCTGTCTACTTTTAAGGCTAGGCTTAAAACTTTCCTTTTTGATAAAGCTTGTAGTTAGAGTGGCTTAGGTTATCCTGAGCTATCTTCCTTATTTTTACCTCTGTCTTCTTTCCTCCCTGTTGGATGGAGTAAGGGGGAGTCAGGATTAGCCTAAACCGGCTCAGTTATGGTTGAGGTGCAAACAGACCCTCCATTTCTGCTACCTGTATGACCCCCTCTCTTTTCCAATAGTTATAATCAATCTGAAAGAGAGAGGTATCCCAATCGTTGTGGTTTTTAGTATAACAATGGCCATCAGTGGGCTCTAGATGGAAAAATTGTCTACTTTTAAGGCTAGGCTTAAAACTTTCCTTTTTGATAAAGCTTATAATTAGAGTGGCTTAAGTTATCCTGAGCTATCTCTGTAGTTATGCTGCTATAGGCTTAGGCTGCTTGAGAACATAATGACCACTCTCACCCTCTTCGCTGCGTTCTCACACTACTCTACAATTTTGCATTATTTGCTGTTATTTCAGCTTTTAACCTTGTTCTCTCTCGTTTCTCTTCCTAGAAGCTACACCTGGCCTGACTCTGTGTCTACCTGTGACACCTTTCTGGAGAGGGGCATCGTCCAAGCTTATGCTGGCAACAACTTAATGCTCACCCTCTACCGATGATCCACATGGCCCTGTTTTTCAGTGTTTAACCCTTTCTCTCTCCTAGACATGGCGATTGACTGAGCTTTTGCTGTGACTAACTATATGTGCTCTCTTTCAGACTCTAACCTTGAAAACTGGCTCAGAGTTTATCTGTTCTTTCTTTCTAGGTGAAACGACTAAAGGAGCTACATCCATTAGCATTTACTTTTCCTTCCCATAGAAAGTACTCCTGGATCAGTGCTTCTTTGTTCTCTTTGTGTCTCTGCTCTGTTCTCTCAAAACCCCAGTCGGTCGCGGCAGATGGCTGGTTCTGCTGGAGGTTTCTTCCTGTCAAAAGGGAGTTTTTCCTCTCCACTGTCGCTACATGCATGCTCAGAATGAGGGATTGCTGCAAAGTCAACGCCAGTGACTGTCCACTGTCTCTACATGCTCATCCGGGAGAAGGGAATGCTGCAAGTCACTGACTGGATGCAATCTGCTGGGTTTCCTTAGACAGAAAAACTTTTTATCCAATTTGAATAAATAACTAACTCTGACTGCACTGTTCAATGGTTAGGACTAATTGGAATGTATGTACCTGACTTTTGTGAAGGTCCTTGAGACAACATGTGTCGTGAATTGGCGCTTTATAAATAAAACTGAATTGAATTGAATTGAAGAGATAGCATATGTTTTTTAACAGGACTTAATGACTCCATGGAGGCCATGGTTCTTGACCGGAAAAGGGTGGCTTGTCCTCTTCAGGTTGAAGAGGAATTCCTGCCTCAAGTGGAGGAGTTGAAGTATCTTGGGGTCTTGTTCAGGAGTGAGGGGAGAATGGAGCGGGAAATCGATAGACGGATCGGTGCAGCTGCCTCACTAATGGGAATGCTGTGCCGGTCCGTTGTGGTGAAGAGAGAGCTAAGCCGAAAAGCGAAGCTCTCGATTTACCGGTCAGTCTACGTTCCTACCCTCACCTTTGGCCATGAACTTTGGGTCATTATCGAAACAACGAGATCTTGGATACAAGCAGCTGAAATGAGCTTCCTCCGTAGAGTGGCTGGGCACTCCCTCAGAGATAGGGTGAGTAGCTCGGCCATCCAGGAGGGGCTCGGAGTAGAGCCGCTGCTCCTCCACATTAAGAGGAGATAATTGAAGTGGCTCGGGCATCTATACTGGATGTCTCCCTCGGGAGGTGTTCCAGGCACGTCCCACCGGGGGAAGGCCCATGGGACGGCCCAGGACACGCTGGAGGGACTATGTCTCTTGGCTGGCCTGGGAACGCCTTGGGCTCTCCCCAGAGGAGCTGGAGAAGGTGTCTGGGGAGGGGGAAGTCTAGGTGTCTCTACTGAGTCTGCTGCCCCCGCGACCTGGTCCCAGATAAAGTGGAAGACAACGAGTACGAGTACGAGTTTATGACTCCAAGAATCAGTCAATGCCACAGTTTTTGAACAGCGAGCTTTGTGCATGTGTTAATTTCCTTGCTCATCCCCGTCACAATGCATGGTAGCAAGATAAACTTGAGTCCTTGTCCAGCCTTGTTTGTTACTGTTCCAATGGTCTTAAACTTTTCAATTGTGGCTTTAAAAGTAGATTGGTGAACCCAATAATCTTTCACTGAAAGTTTAGTTGAGTAGCTATTTTCTTGTAGCTGTTTCCTGGGGATCATTTGAATTGCATGTACTCTTGTCTTACCAATTCTGAAGAGCAGCGATGGCCAGGGAAACAGGAAGTCTCCAGTTACTAATTAACTAGTTAGACATTCTGATCATCTTAAAAAGTAAATTGCTAATAAAATGTAACTGAAGAAAGAATTATATCAAATCAGTGATTTTGCAGATAAAATATTTGTTTTATGTGGGACTTTTTTTCTCTTATGGAATAAATACATTCAAATTCAAGTTTGTATTTTTCTTTTTTTTTTTTACAAATGAATAGACCTGCATGAACATAATTTTGAACTGAAGACCCATTGTAGACATGTTTGCATACCCACACTGTAACATGCTACATCATTTTTGCCAGAAGCTGACATATGCTCCTCTCTGCAGGAAGTAAAGACTCCAACACATACAAGTCTGGATGTCAGCTTAGCATTAGCAGAATGTTGGGCACAGAACAGAAGCAAATCATGCGACACAAAATACTCCAAAGCAAATCAAACCAACTGTAAGATCTCTTAAAAACATTCAGAACACCAGTGTATTAGCAGTTGGTCTCTGTGTCTTGCAACATGCATGTAGACATTCTTCAACAGAATGACACTAACCATACAATGGCCATATTAACCAAATATTTGATAATAAAAATATTTTCTCAGATTGATGTAATATTCAAATTTATTGAGAACCTGAATTTTAAGCTTTTATTAGTTGTAAGCAATAATTATGAAATGTGACAAGAATAAACACATGCTATATATATCACTCCATGTGTAATGAACACATGTAATATAAAAGTTTAATGTCTTACTGAAATACATTCATTTTCAGTAATATCTTGTCAATAATAATGGATTTTAATGATTCCAAGCACAGGTTCAGCAAAGCTGATGTGCTCTACAGGTTGCTGCAGTAGCACGTTGCAGCCATGAAGGAATGACTGCCTTTTAACAGGAAAACACCTCCAACAGAACCAGAACCAGGCTCAGGATAAGCAGCCATCTTCTGTCACTGACTGGGGGGTGAACAGAAGCACTGGTCCAGGACTGCTTTTATGTTCACAAAGTTATGGCCTAAGTGATTTCTTCCAGGAGAGAAACTGAGCGAAGCAGACGTATGAGGGGAAAACAGTTAGAGATATTATAAATTTAATGGCAGCTGTTCTGTTACAATTGTACGTTATTTTACTTGTCCATTTCAATATATGTATATGAATTGTCATACTGGGCGCTAGATCATTTATGTATGTTTTTTTTTAATAAACTGATGATCAGAATGTCATCCATCTCTTTTATCAAAAACTATGCTGAATAAATCTAATTTTTTATTCATTCTCACTTTATAAAACAAACATGTTTATCAGAATGTACTAAATATTACTGATGCTGATACAGTGCTTGGAGTATAATACACTGGTTATTCTAATTTTGGTCAAAAGTCAAGACAAGGAAATGTTCATGCATCATAATCTGGCATTAGCGAGGCCAGCTAATTAGGCCCTCGGTTATACCCTTGGTATGGTAGCTAGTGTTACCTTGGTTACCATTGGTTAATATACAAACTGTATTTAACAACTGTAGTTCAAATTTCTCAAAAAAAAATTTACAAAATAAAATTCTCTCCCAAAATAGTAAACTAAAATAACTCATTGTGCACTAGATTAATTTAAATATTGTCTCTTGGTGAAGTCTAAATGGTCAAATTGGTTAACTGCTGGGGCCCAATCTCTGGTTGTGTGTGTGGTTTGTCTGTCCTACCACCATTACGTAGACGATCTCTGGATACAGTTTGCACTGTCCTCACAGATCTTTAGATTCTGCCTCGCCACCCAGCTAGCTGGAATCTCCCTCATCCCCCCGATGATCGTTTTGGTACAACCTACTGGGTCTTCGGCACTGAATGGTTCATTACCTTGGTAAAGAAGTTGTCTTCAGCTCACACACAAAAAAAAACTGACCTATAGATGGGTCATACATTAAAGTAAATTCACTCCAATATATTAAAACAAATACAAAACACTCACAGAGGACATTTAAATTTGCATACATTTTGTCATTCTCATATTTTTTGTTACTTTACCAAAATGCAGAAAATTATGTTACTTTTATGGATTTAGAACAAACTACCTTGACCTTCGGTTTTAACAGCACAACAAAGAACAGGAGCACATTCCTCCAAAGTAAAAGCACAAGACTACCAAATAACCAACAAGGCATCCTTAAGTTTATAAAAAGAAAAAAAAAAGATATTTTCGTCTTTATCCATATACTTTTCACCAATACACTTTACAGAAAAGAGTAAATCTTTTAACGATATAGCACACGCTAACACTATTAGCATTAAATTGTTACTTTTACTGTTGGATGAGGGGTACATTTTATTTTTTAGGACATTTTATCTATAAGGCTCTGAGTGTACTCAGCCTTTACTTTTTACTATTTAATACTTTTTATGATTTCTTTAATTGTTTTCACAATAAATATTGCAAAATATTGTGATAACCTTTAAAAAGAAAATAGAGATGAAATTTAAAAAAATTAGAATTTGACAGAAGTTTTACAGCTTTAGTAAATCAAGGATTTAATGCTTGTTCTCTAACAGTGGAAAAAGGAAAAGCTTAACAAATATGCCCAAAATGTAAAAAAATATTGGATTTATCTAACCTCCATTTTTTATTCTAGCATTTGCAGCGGCACTTGCAGCGTTCATACTTACACAGTAGACCAAATTCAATTAAATTCAGTTTATTTATATAGCGCCAATTCACAACACATGTCGTCTCAAGGCACTTCACAAAACTCAGGTACATACATTCCAATTAGTCCTAACCATTGAACAGTGCAGTCAGAGTAAGTTATTTATTCAAATTGGATAAAAAGTTTTTCTATCTAAGGAAACCCAACAGATTGCATTGAGTCAGAGATTTGTAGCAGTCACTCCTCCGGATGAGCATGTAGAGACAGTGGACAGTCACTGGCGTTGACTTTGCAGCAATCCCTCATTCTGAGCATGCATGTAGCGACAGTGGGAGAGGAAAAACTCCCTTTTAACAGGAAGAAACCTCCAGCAGAACCAGGCTCAGTGTGAGCGGCCATCTGCCACGACCGACTGGGGGTTAGAGAGAACAGAGCAGAGACACACAGAGAACAAAGAAGCACTGATCCAGGATTACATTCTATGGGAAGGAAAAGTAAATGTTAATGGTTGTAGCTCCTTTAGTCGTTTCACCTAGAAAGAAAGAACAGATAAACTCTGAGCCAGTTTTCAAGGTTAGAGTCTGAAAGAGAGCACATAGAGTTAGTCACAGTAAAAGCTCAGTCAATCGCCATGTCTAGGAGAAAGAAAGGGTTAAACACTGAAAGACAGGGCCATGTGGATCATCGGTAGAGGGTGAGCATTAAGTTGTTGCCAGCATAAGCTTGGAGGAATTCCCCTCTCCAGAAAGGTGTCACAGGTAGACACAGAGTCAGGCCAGGTGTAGCTTCTAGGAAGAGAAAAGAGAGAGAACAAAGTTAAAAGCTGAAATAACAGCAAATAATGCAAAATTGGAGAGTAGTGTGACCACAAAAGACATGACCACATGTCTTTTTTGAGGCATGTCAGAAAAAAATGTATTCTGTCCTACCTCCACAAATGTAAACCAATAGAGTTTGCTTATTTCTACTAAATATGAGAAGCAAGTGGCCACAGTTGTCAAGACCTGTTTTTATCAATTACGTCAAATTGCCAAAGCTAAATCTTGTATTCCTCCTAAAGACCTTAAAACTTTTGTCCATGCCTTCATTACCTCTAGGTTAGACTACTGTAACTCCTTATATTTTGGACTTGAGAAATCATCTCTCCATTGTCTGCATTTAGTCCAGAACACTGCTGCATGGCTGCTAACGGGTACCAGAAGTTATGACCACATCACTCCAGTTTTAGTGGATTTACATTGGCTGCCTGTGCTTTTTTTGTATTGATTTTAGTATTCTTTTACTTACTTTTTAAATTTTTAAATGGTTTGGCTCCCAGTTATTTAACTGTTCTTCCTAACTTTAATAACCCAAAAGGAGCACTGAGATCGTCTAGCTAGATGCTCTTAATTGATGGTTTTAGGGCTGTCTTCTGAATTTATGTTGTTTTGTAATTACCTTTATGTGAAGCGCTATGGTCAACATTGTGTTGTTGTTGAATGGGCCATATAGAGAAAATGGACATTGACATACTAGGACTTTACCTTGAACAGCGTACTTTCATCAGATGAAACTAATATTAACCATTCTGGCATCAAACCTTCCAGTTGGCCATGGCGTGAAACAAATAATGAATATATGGAAAAGCACCCCATGTCCAGTGTCAAGTATGATGGGAAGTCTGTGACGCTGTGGGCCTGTTTCTTTTCCAAAGAGCCTGAAAACCCTTGAGTGCATAATATCATGAACTTGAGATGCCAGCACAATTTAAATTTCTGTTAGTCTCTGCCAGTAAACTCAAAATGAGTTGTACTTTCATATAATAATCCAAAACATTTGTCAAAATGAAAAAACAAATGGGAAATACCAGACACTAAATCAACCAATACAAGCTGGAGTGCAAATTATACTGGCAGAGGTGATTTTGTAAAAAATATTAGATTTTTGGTAGGGAAATTTTTTTTTTCCGCTCCTAATGAATGTAATAAAATTAAAGGTTATTTTTTTATAAAACAAATTTTGCCTGAGATGATGTCAATGGAATAAAATATAAACTAATTTCAGGAGTTTTTACACATCTTTACCTGGATGCCAATAAATATGGTTGATGTTGTAGATTGGGGGCTGAATACACTGGTTCACTTACATTAGTTGGTATTCACCAGAGCCCTCCAGAGCTTTAAATCTCAGATGATTTGTTGGTCTATCCTACAATGTTCTGATGGGGCTAGCGCCTGCAGAGCATATCAATCATAAATGTCTACCTGTGGACACACACACCAGGACAAAGCCACAAATACTCATGATATCTACCATGTAACAGTGGCTTCATGTGACTGATTGATACCTTAATATTGTTGAAGTGTCTTTCCTGGTAAAGAGCTTACTTCATCTGCAGGGATTTGTAACCCAATTGTAATAGTGGTTTTGTTTCTCATATTGATGCAAAATTATGATGTTTTTAGTTGAACACAGTTGACTTTTCTTAACATCTGAAACGTTTTTGAATGAAATACAGACAGAAATATACAAGAAGATTCATGAAATTCATTAAAAAATATGCCTCTAAAGCTGTATTAAATCCCCCCATTTGATATGTTGAAGGCCAAATGCAATGACACTGAACTCATAAACCGGAGACAGTTGATGCAGTGACAGATGATAAATATGATCACTGAAACCCAAAGTGGTAGCACAGACCAAGCAGTGATAAAGAGCTGTGCAAAGCAGCTTTTGTTCTGTCTAGCCTGCAATAAAAATATTCAGAGACAGCTATTCATAGAGAAAAGAACGGTTGATGGACTATAGATGAACTGCATTAAATGCTGAGGTTACATCTTTGTACATACGAATATTACCAGCTGGGACTGAGTCATGCTTTAACTGCTGTAGCAGAAAATTAAGAACTGTGGAAATTCACCTCCTGGTCTTTCTATCAGGAAATCACTGACATTTGCTCAGTTTGTTGACTCATGCCCATGGAGCTGCTACGTTGTTTCTGACAATGACCCCCTGACATCTCCCTGTCAGCGCAGAGCGCATCAAAAAGCAAGCCCCTCCATGTGAATTCATGGCTCTGAGAGATCCATCTCTCCTGTCACTAACAGACAGGTCGCTTCAACATGTCACTCCTGTTCTATGTGTTTTCTGTTTTCCTTTCTACACTTTGCCTCTATTTAAAAAACGATAACCGTTTATAGTAAATGTGTCACTGCATTAATCTTTCACACAACAAAAACAGATATTTTTCAGCTCTGGTCATGATCCTGAATTCTTGTTTGCCATCTGCAGAATCCATGATGCTATTAAGAAGGAAAGGAACAAAGTTGAGAAATAATCTGCTAGATACTAGAAAAAACTGAAATATTTCAGAAAATAATCCACAAAAGAAGTATTTACACCTAGTTTTTAATATCATTTAATTTTTTTCTTTGCTTTCATGTACAGATTATTATAATTCCAAAGCCATTCCTTCTCTTTATATGTCCTTCTTTTCTATCTCTGTTTGCTGACTGCTCTTTCCTGTCATAGTCAGTAGATGTGGCCTGACGGGAAGTATCGTGCAGTCATAGTCAACGTGCACCTGAGTGCTGTGCATTAGTAACGCACACTAGACTTTTAGAGACAGAGGCTCTTAGCTTTTCTATGACTGCTTTTTCCTCTATGACTTCCTTTATGTATTTTTGCTGTTTCAGCATGCTTACAATGTACACTACTGTGCTTCACTAATTTATTTTAGACATTGCAACAAGCCATATTTTTTTCTCTAGAGAAGGAAACCTAGAAAACCTAGAGAAGGAATTAAGTAACAGAATAAGCAGTCTTGAAGAAGAAAATGAAAATGCAGTTTTAATGATTTATTTTTAATTTTATTTATGAGTCAAGCATTCATTCATTAGCATTCATTTTGAAAATGAAAAAGCATTTTATTAATACATTTTAATTTGAATATTGGGACACATTTGCTTCCATAGGCTGGTGTTCTTCATTATGTAATTTAAAACATTTCAGCGGTAAATGTTTGATTCTCCCTCTGTTGTACATTTCTATAGAGGATCATTCAGCAGAGACAGAGTTTACCTAACAAATCTTGTGATTTATACCTGTGCAAGTACATGTCAAAATATCCCCAACTCAAGTTATATATGCATGTGAGGTTTGTAAGTGTTTTAAAATCCTAACAAGGTGATCTCTAATCAGTACAAGAAGTAGTGGGAAACAGGTGTTAAACACAATGTTTTGAACAGGATGTATTAGGAAATGTGCAAAGAAATAAGCTGGGGACCAGAGTGGAGTGATTTTTTGGCTTGAGTGGTGCTAATAAGTGAACAGATAATCAGAAACTTAAAAATCCAATCTTTTTCTAGTCCTTAATTGCATCATGAATAAGCAGATAGGCCGCACTAATAAAAGCACTCTTCGGTGTGGAATTTGTTACTGGGTGAGGAAGTCTCAGTTACGTATTTTTTAGTATCTGCAAGATGTCTGAAAATGGACTTTGAGGGCATGGGGGTAGCACCATGCAGTGCCCTCTCTCTGCCATATTTGGACCTGCCCTGCACCTCAACTTTAATGCACTAGAGACACTTAGAGCTCTAGTGTTAGGTTGGGGGAGACTTTGTTGTCGAAAAGCAGTGGGGTCTTGTACACCACAGCCACAACTCCAATTTTAATGCATTTTTCACATACACATCTGCATTCATCACAACACTTCACATTACAACAGACACACACAAATTCTACAGAAGGAGGGGGCTGTGCTCAGCGGGCACTGCGTGGTCTGTGCCGGTTCCGTTGGGACCGGAGGTGTGAGGATGGCATGGGACTGAAGGCAACATGGCATGGCCCAGCAGGCAGCTGCCTTGGTGGGGTGTTGTCTGTGCGTGTGCTCGGTCAAGGTCCCAGAGTACTGGGCCCCCGTCTGATGGCCTACAGCTCCTGGTGGCGTGTTGGGCAGGTTGAAGGCTGCGGGGGATGTACTGGGCTCTGGTGGGCATCCCTCCCTCTAGACCTCTCAGGGACTGGCTCACCAGGGTGAAAAACAATGTGTCGCTCCTACTTTGGTCCAACTGCTGGGGTGAGCTGTCGCCGCCTGATGTGTTTGGGTGCTGGGGAGGTTCTCCTGCTTGGTGCCAGACAGTCTTGCTGCAGGGGGTTGGTGCGGTCCCTGGGCCACTGGGGGTACCAGTTCCTGGTGGCAGGGTGGCTCGGTAAGGGGGGGCTAGGTGCCCTGCATCTGGCTCTGTGCCTTTTTGGCATGTTGGACTGCTGCTCCTGTACTCTCCTGGCAACCTACTTATCTGCAGGGTATACGGCTTTCCTAGGGTGGTGCTTTATGTCTGGCTGACTGGGACTGCCATGGTCTTCCGGAGCCAGGTCTACCTGTCCTTTGGCGCTCTTAGTTGCTGTGGATTGCAGGCCTTTTACCGCTCTTGCCACACTTACAAATGTACACTTCCAGATGACAAACTAACACTCCACTAACACACCATCTCAACTCAACTCACACACACACACACACACACACACACACCAACCCACAATTACTCCAAATGGTTGAAGGCTACTATAACATCAATGTGACCTGCCTACTTTGATGCTGTATTAAATCTGGAATTAATAAAGTTAATCATGCAGTTAGAATACTGTCTGGAGATATCCTTTGTGTAGAGCAAGACTGCCTTGGCACATGTAGGCAACCATCTGCTCCATATGGTATGCCTGAACAGCCATGACTGGAAATGTTAAATAAAAAATAATAATAAAGCTGAAGCTGCATGATTTTTTTGTTTTTCATTTTCATTTTTTAAATAAGACAAAAATAAGATCAAAAACTAAACTAACTCTGGAGTTTTAACCAAGATGCTCATAGGAAACTGGCATGGAGTTCTACATTTTTAGAATCACCCTAATGAGCTGCACATTTCATTTATTATGGATATGCAATTTGTAATAACTGTACAGTATTTTAAATTGTATTGTACATTTCCCTTGCAGTAGCGAGTCTTATTTTTTTTTTTTTTTTTTTTGTTTTATATTTTTTACCTTTGTGTGTATCTGCATTCTTCCATGTGCCTTTCACTTTGCTGCTGAATGTCATAAATGAATTTCCCTACTGTGGGAAAATAAAGATATTTTTGTTCTATTCTTTCAGCTTGCCTACAGATCCTAATCAAAGTTTTTTTTCATCTTTGCAGAAAAGAGATTTTGCTGAAACAGCAAAAGTTTTTCGATGCCAGAATCAATGTTTTTGGTGTTGGAAACAGTAAGAACTTGATCTAAGCAACAATAGCATCAGTCATGCATGGAAGCAAGTGTGGTTGAAAACCTTTGTCTTTAAAACCATAGAAATAAAGTAGAAACAAGGAAGTTTCAGTCTTAAAACCAATATCCACCTGAGGAACTGTATGTGTGTATGTACTGTGCAAAACTATGAAAAAGATCTGACATAGGTCCTGAAAGATGCGTCAGCCTTTAGTTGGCCATACTCTCTGACAAGTTTTAAGTTAATGGCTCTTTGGGAATTCAGTTGCTTGAGGTGAAACCCTGTTTCCTGTCTAACAAACTGTTATTTATGTTTGTTTATAGATTCAGCTAAAGAAATGGTAGTATTTTTTTACTGCTGGTAGTAAAGAGCCCAAGCGTCCAATTTAAAAGTTGTTTTTCATAAGTTATCTGTTAAATCTGGACACAATACTAAGTTTTAGAGGCTTTTTATACCATGATCATAGTTAGCGGCTTGACAAACAAGCAGAAAAAAAGCATTCTTCTGTAAACGCAACTGGACTGAAACAGGTAAAAAAAGCAGTAGAAATGTACATGAATTGTACAATGTACAAACTGAAAAACTTTTAGAAAGTTAAAAAAACTATCGATCAAGACCACCTTAAAAGATTACCAGACAGTCTATCTCCTTGGAAACTTATTACAAAAATGGTGCATAGTGCTCTTTTTATATTTCAGGAGCCATTTCGTGCAATAAGTGTGTTTCCTACAATATCAAGCTCCTGCTAGCAATGACACACAGAGAGTGAACTCTGTTCAGTGTGGTACATGATACATGATAAGTTTTCCAATTTTTTGTAATTGTAGTCACAGACATCAAATTTTGTGACCCGAACGGAGTATGTTTCCAGTTTCCTAAATGTTCTCTACAGAGCTGATGATAAGTGACCTTCAGCTCCTAATGGTTTGATGAAGATTGGAAGATAGTATATTGATTAATAGGATAAAATGACCAGCTCCTAGGAAATCAAATTGAATAGAACAAGTCTGTACACTTATAATGCTTTTTTGTTTTGTGGTTATTTCTAGAGCTGGATGATGACACACTGCTTTCTGTTTGCTACTAAAATATACTCTCAGATATCAGTTGTTCTGGCAGGGAACTTCACTTTGGTAAAGAGACTGAAACAGGGCACGGAGCCCAGAATGTTAACACGGAGTAATGACGTCAGTAACAGGCTTGAAGAAGCAGCTTTACCCAGCATGCTTTGCCAGCAGCATGTCTGCAGTGCTTATAAATATTGAAAGATTACGAAAACAGAGAGAAGGAGAGGAGGCAGACTGAAAGGTGGAGAAACACAGGAGAGTTACAGAGGTGAAAGGAGTGGCTAGTTAGCTGAAAAACTGAAGTTCTTTTGAATTCAGGACTCATGGGTAGGGCCAGTGCTTTACTTTGCTGCTCCTCACTGTCACTTTCTTTTCATATGCTGCAGGGAAAATACCCCTAACTGTAATGGAGTAGCAAATAAACTTCATCCATCCATCCATCCATCATGGAAATTCACAATTGAGCTTCTATTTTATCATTGCTAATAATCTATGGTTATTCACTCCACCTGGACACATCACAAACCTTTTAAAAATCTCCACTTTGGAAACCATTTAAAAAAAAGTCTTAAATATTTCTCATCCAAACCCCTGTTTACATGTGAAGGGGGCAGAGATAGTAACTTGAGTTTCATTCTTAAACTCAAAATATATTGGAGACATTCAAACAAAGACTTCAGACTTGACTTAGATTTGCTCTCTAAAGACTCGAGACTTGGTGTACAATCTCCATCTTTTGTCATCTGGAGTGAAATAAGTCTGTATGTATGCTGCAGCCCCCAGCTCTAACAGATGATGTCCCTTGAATTGTTAGCCAATGGCGTTCATGGACTGTTGGCAGTAAATGGCTCATATAATGTTCATGGTTGTTTTATCTTTATGATGCTGACCATTACAAAGACCCATCTGGTTCTTTGAAATAATCAAACTCCATTAATTGCATTCAGACATTTGGTGCTCTCTTTTAATTACTCACTACATTGTTTATTTTGTTGTAATTTATAGTCAACCTTGAAACATGTTAACAGTGAAGACTTGACAACAAAGGCTTTAAATACAGATTTAGAACATGGTTTCCTAATAATGGTAGGTTTTCACCTCAAAGTAAGATGAAGCCAACCCTCCAAGCCCTATTTAGTTTAGCACAGTAGTGAAGGAGTATTTAGTACAAACACAGGGCTGAACAGATTTTACCATCATTGTAAAATAAAGTGCATTTTGCTAGGTGAGCTAGATGGCATGAATCTGTGCTTATTTCAGTCATCAGATGCTTCACTTGGACTTGCCACAAAAAAAAAAAAATTCAGACTTGATTTCGACTCAGGGAAAAATTATTTGTTAACTTCTCTGGAAGGGGTGAAATGTTGCAGCAAATCTAAGTTTTGCAAAACAAAAGGAGACTACAGGTTCATTGAAAAAAAAAGTGCAATATTTTGGTCACTTATTTCAGAAAGCGAAATTATATATTATATTGATTCATTACATGTGGAACTAAATATTTCTAGAGTTTATTTTTTGTAATTTTGGTGATCATGGCTTACAGATAATGAAAACCCCAAATTCTGTATTTCAAAAAATTTTAATATTGTAGAAAATTTAAATGTTGGAATCTTATGGTGTCACACCCTAATCAGCTAATTAAGTCCACAAAGGTTTCCTGTGCCTCTAAATCTTTTCTCAGCTCAGGTCAGTAGGCTGCACAATCAAGTGGAAGACTATTGACTGGACAGATGTCCAGAAGACAGCGATTGACACCCAGTCATTGACACCCTCAACAAGGATTAAGGGTTAAGCCACAAAACGTCATTGGTTGAACCTGGTTGTTCACAGAGTGCCGTATCAAAGCATATTCATAGAAAGTTGAGTGGAAGGACATAGTGTGGTAGGAAAAGGTGGTCCAGCAACAGGGATAACCGCAGCCTTGAGAGGATCAAGTAGGCATTCAAGAATTTGGGAGCTTCACAAGGAGTGGACTGAGGCTGGAATCAGCATCAAACACCATTACACACAGAACATCCTACACATGTGGTATTATGGATTCAGCATCACCTTATATGACACACCCAATCAAATGTCGAAATGGTAAAATCTATTTTTAGAGTGAATGTTTTAAAATTAGATTTTTCAGTATGATATGCACCCTGAGTAATCCAGGCAACTTTTGAAAGAATCGGCCAATGTGCATGTTCAAAATGAATGTGTATTTAAACATTTGTTTTCCAGTCACTTTACCTTTTGCTGTTTATACATGTGTGCTATATGTCTGCGTGAGCATCAGCATGCAATATGACAGCATGCACGTTATGCGTGTGCATCAATATACAAAAGTAGAAAAAAGGCATGCTTTGATTGTTTTGGGCTGCAGAAGCAGTGGCCTGACAGAAGTTATAAATAATTTAGCAGCTCTATTTCATCGTGGAGACAACAGGAAGATCCTCGTTTTGATGTGTCCTATCATTTTGGTGGAGAAAGGAGAATTTTGTGCTTTGTGAAATAAATTAGCCAGAGTGAACAGTTTAATGTTTTATTTAGTCTGGGTCTGATTTAAGTTTTAATATAAAGGACATATCCGCTTGAAATGGTGACTTTTCTGTGAACCTTGCACCTTGGTGTACTGACTTTACTCATTTATTACAAACTAAGGCTTGAACATGTTTCCTTGTATTCTATTATAATCTTTATTCCAATTGGAATCTGGAAGCTGTAGCTGTAGATTGCAACACTGCAGGAGATGTTGGCTATTATTCCATGTTATTACTTTACATATTTTATTTTGTGTATTTTTGAAACACACATATGATCCATTGTCCTCCTTAAAATCTGTGTGTTTCAAAATTAACTAAAAAAAGAAATGTATATCCATCAACCTCACTGAGTTAACTTCCATTCTGTGGACTATTGATTTCATTCTTTGTTCAGTGACTTCATCTGGCCAGTCTTACCCCTTCTTCTCATTTGGTTTCATATTTCCTTGGAATATATCTGGAAAAAAAAAAAGTTGTCCTATAATAAACTCAGGCTAAAATAAACAATTTCCATGTTATTTAACACTGATTATTTTATTTCCAAAAGGTTTTTGATCAATGTTAAAAAGTATTGGAAAAGATTTTTGAAAAATCTAACCCCTCAATTTGATAAAATGTATTAAGTAAAGAAAAATACACATTAAATCCGAACACCACAATTAGTGGCACTGCAAAAAATTCCTATAGAATAAATGCACCTGTTTTTTTTACAGATATTCTCTTACTTTTCAAGTTAGTCAGAGCATCTATTAACGTTTAGTCCACGATTTCCATTTTTTCTAAGGTGTAATCAGGATGTGACACAGAGACCCTTTCTTTTAGCTTTTAGGGGTGCCAGTAATTATGGAGAGTGTGGTAAGTCAATTACATGTTTTATGTGGTTATGGCATCTAAACGTACATCTAAATGTTCTTAAGCTTAGAAAGTTTTCTGAACAAGACTTTGTTTTATTTAGAAAACTATGCCAAGGGAATTAACAAATGTTTCAAACATCTGAAGGGAAAGAAGTAGTATCCATGAATATGTAAGTGATGAATTAGGTTGCATCTGTACATTTGTTTCTGTGCTCCACATTTCTCTATTTTCTCACAAATGGCACTGCCAGGTGTGGAGGTTCCTTTCTCTGTGTCCGTGGCAGGTGATTTTTCATATTTATTAAGTAGGCTTCTTTGGAGAGGTTATGTTTACTCAGTATCTTGGGTGAATGATTCCAGTTTAGAAGTGGTTTTCTGTCTTCCTCAAAGATCTCTTGTCTGATAAATTCCATACCGGTTCGTACAAACAATGTTTTACAAACTTTCAGAGACCTGTGTGCTGCAGATTGTTTTTTATATGAAGATTCATATAACAATGAAGGCCACATTCATCCAGGGCCTTCCAACAATAGTATTCTGTGTTTTGCAAGTAGAACATATGGATCACAACTGAACATTAGTAATTTAATGCAAATATAATGGGGTGTAAAAAAAACAAAGAAATTGCAGCTTTACACATAAACACTATTTTGTTGTAGTATTGGAAGAGTCTTCAAAATGTTTACCTGAGCCATTGTGATTTTTTTTTGTTGGTCTCTTGGTGAAGAAATAAAATTCTTGTTTTAACAGTTTAGGATCTAAGACAAACTTTTAATCCACCACAACTCAGCCAAGAACCACGTAGCTTGGAAGACCACTGTACTTATGTCATCCACATTTAACCCTGTCTCAGTATGAGTAATTTTTCTAACTCTGTTGGTTGTTGTTTGGGGTAGGGTAATCAGCTTCAAACCAACCGATTGTGGGACGAAGAGTTTTGTTTTATGGGACAGGTTACCATATGTTTATTTTAAAAAAACAAGGATGTTCAAAAGGCTCTGCATGTTGCCAAATACTCCTATTTTCCTTTATTTGATTGAAGCTCTCCACTAATCCTATTGAGTGTATGCTGAAATAAATAATTTTAGATTAAATAAATTAGACTGAATTTTTGTGAGCTGTTGCTCTATGCAAATCAGCTTGCAGTACACATATACTAAACATAACTAGCATACTATGCAATGTACAGTGAGAGTATTTAATTACATGGTTTTGATCATTTGTAATCTGCATTTTGTCTTCTGTTTTTAGCTTTCTTAGATTTGCATGACAGCAAGGCTACAAGGCTTAAAGTACTTTTTATTCTCCTGTCAATACCTAAAAAAACATGTTCACCAAAGCTTTGCATGTACATTGCACACGTTATTTGAGAACGTTTGTGGTGGCCTCACTTACGTGTGTGTGTGTGTGTGTGTGTGTGTGTGTGTTCAAGATTGCTTGGGAATCTGTCTCCTCTAGTCAAAGCGTGCCTTTGTTAAAACCCATGAGGGTTCATTACTTTGATCTATCTCCCTCCCTGTTGCTGCCAACCCTAACATACTGTGGCGTTGATGCAACTATTTTTAGTTTTGTGTCCATGTGTGTGTAATTGTATATTTGTGTGTGAGTTTGTGTTGGTAATTTGTCTTAATTTGTATTTTAATCATAAGGAGTGATTTTCTTGTTTATGTTCTCAGCCACAAAGAACCACCATTCGTCTATCCACAAACATAATCAGTTAATGTCCACTGAAGACATTAACTAAGAGACCAGCATACTTGCTTCGGGTTGTGCATCACTGGTTTGAACTTGACAAGCACAAGCTCTATGATGTAGAGCTCACTAGTTTGTAAACGTCCTGTGATTTGTTCTCTTCCATGCAAACCATACTAAATGCTCTCCCTTATTTTCATCTGAACTTTGAATGTTATGGTCAAAATCAGATAAGTAATAAGAGCCATCAATCCTACATCCAGGTTTAATATTTTATATTATTATTTTAGTTAAATAATAAGAAAATATGTTTAAAAATCTTACTGATAATTAACATTGTAGCTGGTATTTCTTCTTTTTACCAAGTTTTGGTGCCTGGGGGATGAGATTCATGTTGAACTGCTGAGAGAGGTCAGAGCTTTAAGTGACACAAGAAGTTATTTCAAAATCATAACTGACAGGAACTGTCACTGGAAAAAGTTTAGATATTCAGGATTCTGCCAGTGACTTCTGTCAGAGGAGACCAAGGCTGCACAAAGTCATCAAGAGAGAGTTTCTTGAGGTTCTGATTGAATCCTCGTATTTCTAAAATCATGACAGCTTTTAACAGAGAGAAATAGCTACGCTTGAGAGAACATAATCTTGCACTGGATACTGTTTTAAACCAGTAGTGCTTTATTTTGTAGATTACATTTGCTATAATTCATTTGTCCATTTAATGGTTCCCTCGTTGCTTCGGATATTATTTGGGAAGACTGTATCTCCCAGGTTTGTGTCTTTCTGTGGCCTTTGTTAAATCTATGTCTTAATATGTATTTTTATTGTATTGAAACCCCTTGAGTTTACCACATTTTGTTACATTACAAACCTAAACTTAAGTGTATTTTAATGAGGTTTGATCTGAAAGTTCAACACAAAGAAATGCATCATTGTGAAGTTGAAGAATAATTGTACATGGTTTTAAATGTCAGTCAGTCATTTTCTATACCACTTCTTCCATAGTGGCTGGCGGGGGAAGCTGGTGCCTATCTACAGCAGTCTATGGGCAGGAGGCGGGGTACAGCCTGGACAGGTCGCCAGTCCATCGCAGGACAACACACAAACAACCATGCACACACTCATTCACACACCTAAGGGCAATTTAGAGAGACCAATCAACCTATCAGGAATGTCTTTGGACTGTGGAAGGAAGCCAGAGTACCCGGAGAGAACCCACACATGCACGGGGAGAACATGCAAACTCCATGCAGAAAGACCCCCGGCTGGGAATCGAACCCAGGATGTTGCTGCAAGGCAACAGTGCTACCAACTGTGCCACCGAGGGCTGCATGGTGCAAGTTATTATCCTTTTTTTCTCTTTTTCTTAAAAGAGGATTTTGAATTTTCACGGTGGTTCACTCTTCGCTTTCACTGCAAAGATGATGGTCGGAAAGGTTGAAGTGAAGGAGCGACCGAGGCCGAGTATAGACTATTTGAAGCAATTATTAAACGAAAAGGAGCTTATGACCAGTTTGCCAAATCTCTTCGGAATCTTCACGCACCTGGAGCGGCTTCTAGATAAAGAGATCAACAAAGTGCGTAAAGATAATGTACATTGACACAGTGAATGGCCTTGTAGACAGACACCCGCTGGAGCTGCCCGAACCGATCGTTCACCCATCGTTCACCTGCAGGAGAAACTGTGCCTGTCAAAGAGTACCCAGATGATAACTTGTGGGAAGAATCCTTGGTTTTATATGTTTTCTTATAAATTAAAATCGGAAAGTGTGTCATCAGTTTTTATGTTCAGGTTAATACGACATTTTACTTTTTTGTGCCACACATTGGGTTTTGAATGTAGGTCCCACATTTCAGTTTTGGTGTCATCTGACTTGACCACCTTCATCCACATGCCTGCTTGGTTCTCTACATTGCTTAAGAGAATAAGCAACAGGATGCTTAATGGTTTTCTTTCAACAGTAGTTTTCTTCTTGCCACTTTCTATAAAAGCCAGATTTGTGGAGTGCACAACTAACAGTTGTCCAGTGTCACCCCTGACCTGTGAATCTTTGCAGCTCCTCCAGGATTAAAATTGTTCTCTTGGAAACCTTCTGGATGATGATCTACTTTCTTAGCCTGTCAGGGTAATAAGCAGCCATATCTGGGTAGGTTTTCTTTTTTTCTTCAACTCTTTCTGTTTTTGGGTGATGGACTATGAGTGCTCTACGAGATCTTTATAACTTATGACATTGTTGTTGTTTTTTTTAACATAATCTTGCTTTAAATTTCTCCATGACTTTACCTCTGGCCTCTCAGCAGTGTTGAAAACAAAGTTGGACATCCCTTTATTAATTAGGTGACTGCCGGACAAAATTGATTGCACTAAATTCAAGTTGGTAAGGTAAATATGAATATAAACCACACTTTTCAGATTAGTCTGAAGCTCTTTTAGTGATTGAAAAGCTTGATTAAATAATTTCCTAAGCGTATAAAATCTATTCCATATTGCTTTAATTATAACCAGACTCACCCACCAATCAATAGATGCATTTTAACTGTTATAATCAAGAGAGTTTATACAAGTAGCATACTTGTGTCTTTATTTATAGGCTGACATCTGGAGCAGACTTTTGTCAGCTCTCATCTGCTCCAGATGTGCAATTCTTAAAAACTGTAAATATGTTGTTTGTGTTCTATGTTTTGTACACATCACTTATCCCTTGCATGCTTTATTTGTGTTGGGCCATCATCTGAGGTGGGATTTCTTGCCTTTTTACAAAAACGATGCTCCTCTACATGACTGTTTTCATAATTTCTAGCACTGCTGACTTTTCCAGTTTCACCAATTTGGTTTCAATGCATCACTTTATGTTTCTCTAAATTAGTTAAAAAAAATAATTACTCCTACAAAAGTGGTAACTGTTGTATAAAGGAAATTTGTTGTTACAATTTTCAATAATCAACTGGCACATTTCTAGCAGGACATATTTAAATCAATATAAGATACAGTTGTGTTCTTAGCACTGTAAATCAAGTAGAGCCCTGTGGAAGAATAATTTGTTTCGTGTAAAGTTAATTGTGCCATATAGGGCTTTAGATGCAAAACAGCATAAGAGTACACATTTGAAAACTATTGCAAAGCAGAACATATTGATTCTCTTGCTGGGATTTATTTATTTACTTTTTGGCAGGGGGGCATAAATCACTCTTTGTGGGTTTATGTACACAACTTATTTGTTTTAGTTATTTGTATAGTCTTTTCTTGCTACATGCTGAAAGCAATTTTCCATTTTATGTACATTTAAGGGACAATAAATTGTCTTAAACGTAATGATCAGTCACATTGTTTGTAAGTCATACAGACATGAAATTCTTTATAACAGTAGCAAAGAGGCAGTAAAAGTGCCCGTTGCAGGCACTATAGTGTGCAGTCAACACATTACTCATACTGAGACCCGCTAAGCAGGTGAGTTCATAAAAAATCTATAAAAAATAACTCAAGGCTTTATAATTTGTACAAGAATATCGGAAATGTGAGAAAAACACAGACAGCATCAGTAAAAGTACATTTTGATTTGGTTACTGGAAGGTTAGAAAAAGTGAGCATTTATGCTGTTCTAGGCAGTGCAAAGGGAATATTTCCAGTAATTAAATTACCTGATGCAAATAGAGTTAAAGAGCATGAAGGGGAGCGAAAGATTGGATGGTGAGAGCAGAGATGAATGAAATAGGAGCGGCAGAAACAGTGGCAGAACAGGATGGAAGATAGATACCAGCCTGGGAGCAACATGAACACCAGCCGTCATTTCTTTTGAGCTTTTAGAGGGTGGTGCTAGGTTTTTGTGAGCAAGACTCAACACAAAGCTCCTATCTGGTGAATGCAGATAGAAAAACAGCTCATGAGGCTGTAATGTAGAGTGAATACATAAGAGAGGAAGGTGAGGAGGAGTAACACAGGTGGAAACTGTACACAGGACAGTAAACAGAACATAGCAGAATGACAGAAAAACATCCATATTAGTTGTCAAAGCATGTGAAGTTTGTCAACTTTGGAACCTTCAGGGTGTGCTTAAAAATACGGCTGTTATGCTCTAAAAAAAACAACACATCAATTTAAGTCATATGTGATACATGGAATTATCAAGTTCCTAGATAGGTGGGTGATGTAGTTTACAGCATTACAGTAAGATCTGTAATTTAACATCTAACAGAAAGTTGTTATTTTTATCATAGCTATTGCATCAAAGAACAAAGTGTCTACACTTCAACAAATAGATATTTGCCGAAATAAAAATTTAATTGGAGGTACAGAAATAAAATATTACACTAAATGTAAAATCTAATATATATACCTTTGCAGAGAGAGACTTTCACTATCAACACCTTTGTTGAACCCAGGCTCACTACAGTAACTAGTCAGGTCTGCTTCTGTGCATTTTTGTATGGCATGACCAGCCCCCACTGATATATTTATTTAAGATATCCAATGTTAAGCATGCAAAGCCACCATCTCCTCTTCAGCCTCCTCAGTGATTGGCACTACCCTGCTGTAAAATGTTGCGTAATAGTATACTTGCACAATTTATAAATTTGACCTAGTTTCATTCTCAAAACTTCTGTTTTTACAGAAGATTACCTTTTTATTTTCACGGGGACACTGCACAACATTTCACTAATCATTTCTTTACATACTGTACATGTCCAATAAATCAGGATCTACATCTGACTATAGTCACTCACATACATTCATCACAAATGTGCTTAGATAAAAGCCATTTCTTCCCAGATGGGCAAACATTTTAAAACTAGTGCATGCTATAATCACTTTTGGAAAACTATCCCAGTGTCTCATGGCAACAAAAGTAAAAACAGTTTTATTAAAAAAGATTCTACATTTTGGGATGCTGTACTCACCTCTAGAGTCGCTCTAGTAACTCTAACTGTTTTTACTCAGTTGAATATGAAGAGGCTTCATATTTTCTTAAAGCATCATAAACAGTACGGACAGCATCAAGTCTCCTTGGATCTGTTTGTACAATTTTGGGGATATTTTCTATTGGATTAGCAATAGTTAACCTTCTGCGTGGTTCTAATATCTTCACACTGAAACTTCAACTGACAACTATTGGGTTCTTTGTCACAACTGTGACTACAGCCCCTTCTTTGCTAATTTGTCAGTTTGGTCAAGGGGCCACCTGAGAACAGTTTGAAAAGTAAATAATCATCCAGAGAGCACATTGCTTTTCAGGATGTTTAAGGCTACTGACATATTCTTTCCCAGGCTCTTGCGTTGATACAATCTGATCTCAGAGGTCTACTGACATTTGACTTCTTGTCTGATACTCAACTTACATGGACAACTGTGTTCCACTCCAAATCCTGTTCAACTAACTCAATTTACCACATGAGGGCTACAGTCAAGCTGCAGAAGGTTCTCCAGGGTGATCAACGGAAATCAGACAAATCTGAGCTTAATTTTGAGTGACATACCAAAGAGTGTGAATATTAATGTGGCACTATGTTTTAAATTTTTTAAAAGATTTTTTTGTAGAAATCTACAAAAGTGTCTGAAAACATAATTATGGACTGATTTGTGTTGATTCTATTTGAGAAAACTATACTGAAATCTATTTTAGAATAAGTCTGTAACACTTCATGATAGCACTATAAGGAAGTTTCTGTAAGGCAAAACTTTAATTCACAGTATTCAAAGTAACTTCATGGTAATTTTGTAGATACCTGGATTCTTTTTGTATTACTGGACAACCCTAACAGCAAACGTTTGCTTCTAATACGAGCAGCAAATGCTGTGAATTAGTAAGTAAAAAGTATCAGGTCACATGTATGAGTGAAAGTATTGTGTTCATAGATATTTATTTGTCATACTGTAAGTAAGAAATTAACTGGTTATTTTGACATTTTTGCTGGGAATCATTTTAAAATTAATTCATTCTTTTATTCTGCTCTTTTCACATGCGTTGCTTAAAGTTTCTTATCTGTTTGCTGAAGACATGCAGAGATTAGCCCAATGCAGTTTTTCTTTGGATGTCTACCTAACAACTGCATCATTTTAAAGTGATTTCACAGTAAAAATTTGTCACCAGCTTGGTGGTGAAGTTGTAACTTCTACGTTTTACGTGCAACACAAACAAATTGTTTCTTTCATAAGTTTATCAGGCTCTAAATGTTTTTTTTTGGGATTGAAAGCAAATTGTGCCCACTGTGTCATTGTGGCATTTGGCTCTGAAGCTAAATCGGACTGTTATCTAAATTGATGGTAATACAGTCTGTACAATGTGAGAATGGAAAAGGCTGAAGAAAAGTTTCCTATTGACTGAACAGAGGTTATGTGACACTGCGTCAAATATTTATTTTAATTAATATCTGTAACGGAAGTCACCTATTGTGTAATTAGAGTCTACTTTATCGTAATTTCATTTCAGTATTTATACATCTGTTCTGTAGAGAATAGTGAACAGCAAAGCAACATTCCACCATTTGAAGATGGAACAAGGAGACTATTGATCACAGAATCAGCCAAGAGGTCCTTAATAACTCTGGACAAGCTGCAGAGATCCAAAATCTGTGTAGAAGAATCTCTTGAAGGAAAACTAGCACTGTGCCCCAAAAGTTTAATTTGCAGTTTGTTACAAACCATGTAGGAGCCACTCCTTGAACAAAATTCAATTGTTTGGCCTTTATGCAACACACTGAACGCACTTTCTCCACAGTTAAGCATGCTGGTGGCAGTATTATGCAGCAGGTTTTTATTTTTTGACCTAGTCAAAGTTCAGAGCTAAATCCAATTGAGAATCAGTAGCAAGATTAAAAAATTGATGTTAACAGACGCTCTTCATCCAACTTGACCAACCTTGAGCTGTTTATCAAACAAACAAAATGCAATTCTCTGCCTCATGATGTGCGAAGCAGGTAGAGTCATACCCCATATGAATGACAGCTGTAATTGCACTGAAATGTGGTAAATGAATTAGATTAAATATAAATCTGACATAAAAATGTGTTTTTTTATCAAATTTATTTATGAAACATTTTGAAAACCATGAATTATCTTCCTTCCACTTTATTAGTCTATCAAATAAAATCCCAATTAAATATGTTAAAATTTGAGTTTGGACCAAAAGTAAATGAGCTCAAGGGGGTATGAATATTTATTTCAAGGCACTATAAATGCAAAATTAATCTATTCACATATTCTCTCCCAGTAGTTGTTGTTGTGGTTAGCAGATTGGTTTAAAAACTGAATCTATTTTGTTTTACAGAAAAAAATCTAAAACACTGTTTAGTTCACAGAAACAGAATGTAGCTTTCTGAGGCCCCACCAGCAATGAATATCTTGTATGAATAAGGTTTGTAAGGAGAGGTGAAATAAAACGTCTGAAAAGGGTATGTGCTTTTTTCAGCAGTTCAGTATAATTTAACCACTCGGGAATAAAAGCTTCATCAGATTCATAATTTAGCCGGTGACAGAGGTAGAGGCGGGGTCAAGAGTACAGCACAAGCATGAGTTATCTCTTCTTCAGGGCATTGAAAATATCTCATTGTTCAGGTCAGCCGTATTACGTTAGTTGTTAGTGAATGAATTTTCGGAGTGGGCGTACAAACACTGACACAGACAAAGAGACAAACCACAGGAGTTTTTCCTGACGGAGATCAGACAAAAGCAAAAAGCAGAGCTCGTGGCAGAGCGTGCTGAAATAGCCTGCCAAACTCATAGCGTGGGCACAAGTGGGCTGTAAGGAGACTCGCATTTTTATGCTTTTTACAAAGGAGAAGACAAGCAATGAATGTTTTCTTACTGTCATAGTCTTTGCAGACATGCGTGTAACCTTTGTGGCTTTAGGTGATACAAACTGATACAAAATTAGTAGTTTGTAACTTTGGGTGTGGACAATGTATTTGAAACGGACTCTAACTCATCTTACCAACCTGCTCTGATTGTCCTCTGTTACCTGTTTCTGTGGCAGGCTGATGCAACCACCAGCTTCCTGCGTGCGGCTCGTTCGGGGAACCTGGACAAGGCCCTGGATCACATCAAGAACGGGATTGACATCAACATTGCTAATCAAGTAAGATGTCTTCTGCTGACGGAGTCACAAGATTTCAATAAACGAGACAGCGGATTACATGTCAAAACAGATTACAAGATTTAAATAGTTTTCAGAGGGCTTAACAAAAATAATAGCTTTAAACCTATATGCCTACACTTAGTATTACATTGAAATGAGCATTAAATTAGAATAAGCTTGTTTTGTATTTTTTTGTCACAAAGTGTGTGAACTTTGACATTAACTTAAGGTTCTCTATAGAAAAAAATATTTATATTGACTAGCAGAGACTGTAGCAAAAAAAAATAACTTTTTTCCAATCCATGGACGGCATTAAAGCTATAAAATATATACTTTATATACTTTATATTTTACACTCAGCTGGCCATGTTTAAGCTGCATATTTAAGGCAAGAATGGTTTATTTCTTGAGTTATTAATGTTTCAGCAGGTAAGTTTCCACCAGACTTTTTCACGCTTACAATGTTCTTGCCCAGAAGGAGAAGTTAAAAGTTTTTCCTGGTTGCACTTGTCTTTACTAATTTCCTGGGATGACAAAGCAATATCTTGTATCAGGAGTGTTTTGCACCTTTGTTGAACATAATATATTGAGATATTCCCTAAAGAGGGCTAGTGAAACACTTACATAAACTCATCAAGGGCATGAAGGTCATTTTATATTTGAGTCTTTAAGGATGCATGATGCATTGAACGATGCTTCAAATAATTTCAAAAATTACAATTGAAAACTGAAATTTAAACATACACCGACACAAAGTAACCAAATATTAGTGACGGTGTATGGATATATTTGACTCAGTCTGGAAACATTTTCAGTATTTTCCAAGCCTGAAAAAAGAAAATATGTGTATGGAAAATATTTGTATTTCTAAATTTTCTGTCCTTCCTACATTGGGTCTTTTCCATCCTTCCTTCCTTCCCTGTGCCCTGCCTCTTTTCATTTGTTATGTCCTACCTTATCCTTAACTCTTTGGTGCCTTTCCTTCCTTCCCTCTTTGTGTCCTTCCTTTGTTTCCTCCCTTGTGTCACTGCCTTCTTTCCTTCTCTCATTCCGTTCACTTACTTGTTTCCATCCTTCTCACCTTTATATCCTTCCTTCCTCCTTCCTTCCTTGCTTCCTTCCTGTTTCTATTTTTTGCATACACCATATCTAAAGCCTGTCTGCTGCTGAAACATCTGCAATAGATTAAGACATTTGAAATATATTATCAATACATATTTGTAACAAATGTAAAGCACTAGAAGCTGAGCATTTATTTACAGGAAAATATAAATGTAAAGGAGCCCTGAATTGATTATAGAAAATCCACAGTAAATTCAAACTAGCGCACTTAATTGTAGTTTTTTCATTCATTTGGGGTTTTCGTTTTTGATGCCACCCTGAAAAAAGAACAGTTCAAATGCATCAATTAATGCCCATAAATATTATGAAAATCATACCCATGATAGGTTTATGTAAACCTTTCATTGTTGAATGTACAGAAATATTCACATTTCAACATAAATCCCCCTTGTATCAAATCCCCCATCTAGGGAATTTGTAAACCTTTTTTCCTTTCCCTCACTTTAAGTGGCAGCATTGTTCAGGTTAAACAGTTCATTGTCATCATATGTGCCCCTTTAAGATGCTCCAATGGTTTTAGGACCAGATTTTATAAAGGTTAGTCACAAAGATTAGTTGGTTCTCAAAGTTTCCCTAAGGCCATTGTTATGTCCTCCAGGTGGCGTCCTTAGGTTTTCTGATTGAAACCTTTAAATCTTTAGCCAAGCTAAGATAAGAAATATGTTGGTTTTAATTTTGTTATTGTTTAAAATAAGATTATAAAATTCAACATCCTTTTTTACTTCATTCTTGTTAATTATTTTCCAGTCTAAGCCATAGAAAAACAATCCCACAGCATATATACCTGTGCTGCAAATGTTGTGAAGTGATGGAGTGAATGTTTCCTGAGACAGTCTGTACAAGATTAATTTCCTATCATATCAGCTTATTTTGCTTCAGAGTATTTTATATACCGTTTGGCAAACACACAGCAAGCTTTCCTTTTACTTTCAATCACTGTAGTGGTTAATTTGTTTTAGTCGTTTGACCTTTTATGTTATGTTCCTTAATGGTTGTATTTTGTTTTTTAGTCTCTTGCTTGGTTTGTTTCTCTTGTTGCTCATTTCATGTCCAGTCCAGTTATGATTTACCATACTCTGCCTCAGGTTGTTGATTTATGTCCCTAGCCTTCCTGCCTGCGCAGCCCATTTGATTTGTATTCTGTATGTTATAAAGTATTTTTAGCTTTTCACCTGCTTCGTCCTGGGTTTCAGACTTCATTTTCACTCCTACAACCATTTTTTTGCATCACACTAAGGCTATTCATTCTTTATTATTCAGTATAACTGTTTGTTTTTTGTATTTGTGGATGCAAATACAAAAAACACCTCTGAGATATAATGAATCCAGAGTTTTTTTTATCAGGTTTTATAAGGTGTTTCAGGCAATAGGAAAATATAGAAATTAAAAAAGGACAAAATAATAATAATTCAATTCAATTCAGTTTATTTATATAGCACCAATTCACAACACATGTTGTCTCAAGGCACTTCACAAAACTCGGGTACATACATTCCAATTAGTCCTAACCATTGAACAGTGCAGTCAGAGTTAGTTATTTATTCAAATTGGATAAAAAGTTTTTCTGTCTAAGGAAACCCAGCAGATTGCATCCAGTCAGTGACTTGCAGCATTCCCTCCTCCCGGATGAGCATGTAGAGACAGTGGACAGTCACTGGCGTTGACTTTGCAGCAATCCCTCATACTGAGCATGCATGTAGCGACAGTGGAGAGGAAAAACTCCCTTTTAACAGGAAGAAACCTCCAGCAGAACCAGAACCAGGCTCAGTGTGAGCGGCCATCTGCCACGACCGACTGGGGGTTAGAGAGAACAGAGCAGAGACACAAAGAGAACAAAGAAGCACTGATCCAGGAGTACTTTCTATGGGAAGGGAAAAGTAAATGTTAATGGATGTAGCTCCTTTAGTCGTTTCACACAGAAAGAAAGAACAGATAAACTCTGAGCCAGTTTTCAAGGTTAGAGTCTGAAAGAGAGCACATATAATTAGTCACAGTAAAAGCTCAGTCATTCGCCATGTCTAGGAGAGAGAAAAGGGGTTTAAACACTGAAAGACAGGGCCTGTGAATCATCGGTAGAGGTGAGCATTAAGTTGTTGCCAGCAGAAGCTTGGACGATGCCCCTCTCCAGAAAGGTGTTCACAGGTAGACACAGAGCCCGGCCAGGTGTAGCTTCTAGGAAGAAAAAGAGAGAGAACAAAGTTAAAAGCTGAAATAACAGCAAATAATACAAAATTGAAGAGTAGTGTGAGAATGTAGCGAAGAGGGTGAAAGTGGTCATTATGTCCTCCAGCAGCCTAAGCCTATAGCAGCATAACTACACAGAAAGTTTCAGATCTGATTTTTTAGTTAAACGGCGCTTATTTTCAACAATGTCGTCTCAAGGCACCCCACAAAGGGTCCCACTGATGGTCATTGTCAAACTAAGCCACTCTAACTATAAGCTTTATCAAAAAGGAAAGTTTTAAGCCTAGCCTTAAAAGTAGACAGGGTGTCTGCCTCACGGACCAAAACCAACTAAATGAAATCAATAAAAAGACTCAAGTGGTCCACTTTTAGGACGGGAAGAATGATGAAGAAAACATCTAATCTTTCTCAGTCAAATAAAATAATTACTTCACGCCATCTGTTGGGTTATTATCTTACTTGACTCAGCTAAAATAGAAATTTTACAATGTAACTTCAATAGTTCGAAAGAAGATATTACTTTAGCTTAAAGGCCACCATTGCAGTAAACTGTAATTCTGTGTCCACTTTGTTCAGTAAACATCTTTATAAACACTTTCTTTCATACATTGTGATGGACTGATTTATTTGCAAAAAAAAGAGAAATGTACATCTGTTTAACATCATATTAATGCAACACAAAATATAAATATATTTAAGAACATTGCAAGCTTTAAAGTATGCCTTTAGATTGATGCACAGCAGACTGTAAATCTCAATGGAACGTTCATCTGCAGAATCAGCAAAGTGTGTAAAGTCAGAGCCTAGGAAGATTATTAAAGATTCATACTTCCCAGAACCTCCTTATTCTCTGTCTTTGTCTAACCGCATGAATAATTGAGAAATCAGATTATAGTTCCAAAAATGTTTAGTTTTACCTTCTGTTCATCTTTACCTTACTGAATTAAGATCATAAAACAATGAAAACAGGTATAGTTGACGTTTAAACACACACACAGACAAACTAATTGGTTCTACAAAATGTTGTGAAAGTATTACAGAAGAGATTGAAGTCTAAATGAAAACTGAATTCTAGATGTCGGGGTTGTACTGCAGATAAAAATACAAATATTGCATGACTGCCATGTCTTAAATGAGCACTAGCAGCAGGCCTGATTGCAGAAGGAAGGAATTTTTCCAATAAGTCGGAAAAATATAATTAAGTTATATTATTTTTGTACCATAATAAAAAACAAACACCTAATCATTAAAATGATTGCAAATTTACAAGTTCAATGTCAAAAGACAGAAATGTAGCAGGGTTTAAAAACATAACACCACATTTTGATCCTATAAGAATAAAAACAAGCTGTAGCACATGAAAATGTGCCCTATTTTTACCTTGCATTGTATCTCAGTAAAATTACTGATAATTAGGCTTACACATTTTCAGGTATACAGTAGTGTGCAAAAGTTTTAGGCAGGTGTGAAAAAATGCTGTAAACAAAGAATACTTTCAGAAATATAAATGATGATTGTTTATTTTTATCAATTAAAAAATTGCTAAGTGAGCGGACCCAAACATACAGCCAGAGTCATTAAGAACTATCTTCAGCGTAAAGAAGAACACGACTTACTGGAAGTGATGATATGGCCCCCACAGAGCCCTGATCTCAACATCATCAAGTGTGTCTAGGATTACATGAAGAGACAGAAGGATGTGAGAAAGCCTACATCCACAGAAGATCTGTTGTTAGTCCTCCAAGATGTTTAGAAAAACCAGCCGAGTTCCTTCAAAAACTGTCTGCAAGTGTACCTAGAAGAATTGATGCTGTTTTGAAGGCAAAGGTGGTCACACCAAATATTAATTGGATTTAAAATTCTCTTTTGTTCATTCACTGCATTTTGTTGATTGATGAAAATAAATGATTAACAATTCCATTTCTGAAAGCATTCTTTGTTTACAGCATTTTTTCACACCTGCCTAAAACTTTTGCACAGTACTGTATGTCCACAAGAAGTTCCCTATAATTCAGATACTGATATTTCCCTGTATTTTGTATTGTTATTGTTTCTCTCCCGCTGTGTGCCTTAGAATTTTTTACTCCAGGCTCAGACAAAGGCGAGTGTGGTATTTTTATTTGTGATTTATATGGCTCTGTGTCCTTGCTGTAGCCACAAACCTGTGGACTATTTTTAGTGCTGTTCTTTTCTCTTTCTGTCTCCTTGTTCCTCTCTTCTCCAAAATTTGCTCAGATATTTAATTAACTATCGTTGTGCAATAATCTTCGTGGCTGCAAATAAATACATACATATATTTCACAAATGAAAATGTTTGCTTAATAAACAATGAATAGTAATAATGAAAGAACCCTCTGGTGCTGATCAGATCTTAAAGTCGGGGAGAAAGAAGGTTTTACATATCAGACCGTAGCAGAAATTATTTTGTCTGTAGGTTCTAAAACAATTATTGTATTGCTCGAATAGTTCGGACACACCACTGATTCTACACTGATATTATTCCTTTATCAAGAATGATGCCAAAATGGAGAAGTTGTACGAAGAACTAAGTATACCACATCCTGCATTAGCTTGTAGAACCACCTTTAGCAGCCATAACCTGAAGTAGCTGTTTTCTCTATGACTCACATTGTCGTGGAGGAATTTTACTCCACTTGCTTTGTTGCTTACCTGACCTAGTTTGGACCAGGTTTTAAGAGTTGGGCAAAAGAATACTTTTGTAGACAGATGATTCCATGGTCAGCTCAATTAATGAAGGATGTCTGGGTCACATGGCTGCAAAACATATCCTAAATCATCTATCCCTCCTCCACCATGCTTGAAAGTTGGTATGAGGTGTTTGTGTTGATATGCTGACTCTGGTTTTCGCAAACATGCCACTGTCTGTCATGGTGATGCATCTCTGCTTTAATCTCATCTGTCCAAAGGACACAAGTCTTGTGATTCATTCAGATGAGACAAATCTGGCATATTATTTTTAGAGAGTTATCCCTCACAACAAGCCGTACTTGATCAAACTTGTTCCTACTGTACTGTTTAAAAATTGAATATTTAACATGGCAACTGAGGCTTTTAGGGTCTAAGTTGTTTTTTGTCATTTCTTTTAACTTGCACAGTCAGACCTTGGGGTGAACTCGCTAAGTCCACTCTTTGGAAGAGTCGTAAATTTCTCAGATTGATGGGCAGCAGATGATGATGCTGATGTCTTTCCTTCTTGACAATGTGATAGTACACGCCTCCAAATTTGTAAACTATCAAATCTTGGTTTTACAGTGTTTTTAACACTGATGATCAGTAAAGCCAGTGATTTAATTCATTAACAGATGGCTGCTACTTTTCCTTTTAAATCCCATGGAAGCAGCAGGGATGTACTTAATTTTTTTTTGCTCACACATCTTTTGTGTTTTGAATTTACTCATTAATTTATTTTTTATTAGAAATTTTGGTAAAGTTGATGTTACATGTAAATCATTTTTATAATCTAAAATCTGGTGAAGATGATTCTACCATGTCCTGATATGTCACACTCAGGTTTAGGTTTTGCTAATATAGTATAGTTAGACATTACATTTAGCAAAAACTGATACAATATGCTAAAGTACTACGGCTTAAACAAAGACTTTAATTTATCCTCAGCAGTTTTAGCCGCAGTAGTTAAAGCATTCATTGTCTATGACTCTGTCTAAGGTTGTTGTGGGGGATATTTCCCCCAAATCTCTTTATAAAGTTGCTCTATTGAGTTTTGCAGAAACTGATTTATTCATAACTCTCTTTACGTTTTGCCACTGTATTTTTATGGCAAGTTAGGAACTACAATTCTTTTCATTTTTTTGGATCATCCGGTCCAACTGGTAAATTACTAAATTTGGGACAAGCTTTAGTTTAGACGTAAGACATTTGGCCTCACATTTGACTCCTAAAGTTTTTAGTATGAAGATGGGATAAAAGAGTGTGTAACTGTGAATGATTCTGTGTGCAGGCTTTACTCAGGGAGCTACCCACTTGAAGTGAGTGACACTGCAGTATGATCAAAAGCCTGAGAGCAGTGTGGATCACAATGACCCCTTGTGGACAGATTGATTACAGCAGGCTAGCTGCAGCTTAAACATAAATAATTCAGGATGCTGCCAGACACATAAAACCAGAAGAAGATAAAAGAAGTCCAGCCAAGAGCTGTGTGTAAAAGAGCTGATGGTAAAAACATAATGTCAATAACTGAATAACTTATTGTTTTAATTTATTGATATGAGTGGATAATAATGTTTTTTATGACATTTTACTCTTGTAACTTTATCTCTGTTTTCTCCTAAGAATGGTCTTAATGGATTACACCTGGCCTCTAAAGAGGGTCATGTCAAAATGGTTTTGGAGCTGCTGCACTCTGGCATTGAGCTGGAAGCAACCACCAAGGTAATCGGCCCTCTTTCAGCTGTAGGTCATTAACACTGGATCTGACCCACCAGAACTGGATGATCTGCCTGGATGCTGATTATTTATTTTTGTTATATATTTAGCAAGGGTAAAAAAATAAATAAATAAATACTGGTGTAAGTGATCTGTGACAGTTTTTTTAAATTGTTAAAGGGAAATTGTCCACTTTTCACCTTTATTCTATAGCTTGAGTGTTAGGTACCTCCACAGAGACCTGACTAACCTTGATACCTAAAACGTAAATTTAATTACACTGGACCTGTTTCTGGAGCTTGTATTTTAGTGTTAAGTGTGGATATCTAGGCCATTAGGCTTCCATAATTGTCTTCTCATTCTCTTTAATTTCCTTTGTCTGACCTTCCATGTTTTTTTTTCCGTGTGTGTGTGACCTTTAGAAAGGGAACACAGCTCTCCATATCGCAGCTCTGGCAGGGCAGGAAAAAGTGGTGGCTGAGCTCGTCAACTACGGTGCCAACGTTAATGCTCAGTCACATGTGAGTTACCTGAAGCTGTGTTAAAATTGTAAATTGTAAACTGTTGAAAATGAAATCTTGTTTGCATATTTATACATTATGCACTGCCTTTAGGTTTAGGATTGTAATATACAATGTGTTTTTGAGAGTTTCACTCAAATAATCCGGATCAGCATCTCCACACTGAAAGCTATGTGCAAATATTTGTGATGGATACGTGATGTTTTAATGCTCAAACAGAAAGGGTTCAGTCCGCTCTACATGGCCGCACAGGAGAACCATTTAGAGGTGGTCAAGTTCCTGCTCGAGAACGGTGCAAATCAGAGTCTCCCAACTGAGGTATGTGCGTATGAAATTCTCACAGTGCGATATGCTTGTATAAAAACACTCAAAAATATGAAAAAAGAAAGGTACAACATGACCTAATTTTCTTTTATTTAAATCATATAAAGCAAAATGTATTCCTAAGGCTGCTAAAATAAAAAAAATATATATTATGGCTTTAATACTACCATCTACAACATTGCAGACCATTCAATAAGTTATAATTTTATTGAAAGGTTAATTTATTTCAGTAACTCAATTCTGCTTAGATCAACACAATTTATATAGGAACAATTTGGACCGTTCAATTTGAGTTATAATGCAATACAGTAAAATTCCGTTCAACATTATGTGGCCCATTCTTTTTTTTTATTATTACCAATAACTTTCTAACAGTAAATTCATTTTATAACATTATGAACACATTAAGCATTAATTTTGACAAACTGAAAGCTTAAATACTTTGCTGTAAAGACAATAATGAGACAGGACAAACAAAAGGAAAATACAGAAAAGCAGTGCAGTGGTTTACTGGCATATGCTCACATATAATTATACCATTTTATTTTTATATTTTCTATATTTTAAAGCATCTCTGTGTGAAAGACATAATCGCTTGGATCATTTTTTTTGTTTCCTCTCTTTACTCCTTCCCCTCCATTCTTTGTTCTTCCTTCAGGATGGCTTCACACCCCTTGCAGTGGCCCTCCAGCAGGGCCACGAAAACGTTGTGGCTCTGCTTATCAACTACGGTACAAAAGGGAAGGTCCGCCTCCCAGCGCTTCATATAGCTGCACGAAACGATGATACTCGCACTGCTGCAGTCCTCCTGCAGAACGACCCCAACCCTGATGTACTTAGCAAGGTATGCACCCCCTCAGATTAGGTTTGCTTTGTAAAAGCAAAGCAAAGGAATTAAAAAAGATGGAGAAATAATTTTAAAGAAGATTTTAAAGAAAAGCACAGGAGCTTTTAAGTACTACATTGTAGTTATATTGTAAATGTAGATCATGATTTAAAATAGAAATCAGTAGTATGTGAAATGTTGTTTATTCCTCATAAACGTTCGTGTTCCTCTCATTTCCTTTTCTCTTCAGACTGGTTTCACCCCTCTGCATATTGCAGCTCACTACGAAAACATGAGTGTAGCACAGCTGCTACTGAACAGAGGAGCAAATGTAAACTTCACCCCGAAGGTCAGTTTTTGTCAGCCTGGACACATTAAACGATACATCAAGACGCTTTATTGTCTTTGTATTTGCCAGGTCCAACAAAATTCTGTGTGCTTCTCAGCAAACATTCACGTATGATCACACTGCAAACTTCCCCCATTTCTTGTGCCCTCCCATAGATTTACATAATATATATACTTTAAATAAATATTTAAAGTATATATTCCCTTCCTTTCCTTACTCCTGACCCTCAGATTTCACATAATTAGACATTCACATTAAGATGAAAATTGTTTTCATTTGTAGTGCTTACTTCATTCTCTCATCTCATCAGGATACATAGTAAAGTGTTGTAAAGGGCCTTTAAATTAATATATTATTGCAGTAAAATAATCTCACATGGAAAATTTGAGTTAAACTTACTATATATATATACTCAGTGGGGAAAAATTTCTGCATGAAGAAATTATTGTTTTTACAAGACCACTGTGCAATATTTATTAACACCCTTAACATTTTTTAAAATATTTGTCCTTTAATTTTTAATGTATGTTACATCCCAACTAGGGGTTTGGGAGGCATAGATAAAATTCCTTTATCTATTATCATAAATGTAAACATTCTGGACTTTTAACTATACTTTGGTCAGATGAGACTGAGATTAACTGTTATGGTAAAAACAGTTCAGGCGTGTCTGGCATGAAACACATGATGTATATGTGGGAAAGTTCCTCCTGCCCACCATTTATAGGGCACTCATTGAAATACCTAAATATTCCCTCATTAATGCAGGATACAATAAGACTGTTTTTCCTATTATGACATGTTCCTGAAATATTTATTTTCATGGAGAGCAAGGGTAATGAAGTGATTACATACTATCACTTGCACGTTCGTTGTCAAACGAAATCTAAAGAGAGTGTAAATGACAATATATAAGAAAAACACAAAAGTGAAAGGAACATTAGTTTAAATTATTCTACATTGGAATCATCATAACTGTCGCCAGACCACATCCACTGCATGCTGCATCCATTTCCTCTTAGCAGAGGGGCCCATCATGATAATCCCTGGAGTGTACAAGTTGCAGACAAATCAAATTAAAAGTCAGGGTCTACCTCCTCATCACTTCTATTAGGGATAGACGGCCCAAGAGCTATCCTCCTCCTCTTTCCATAAAACATCTTTGCATAAATCTGGCACAAAAGGGAGATATTGGTTATTATTATATTTGTTTTTATTGTTTTAATATTATTATCATAATTATTCTCATAATCACAGACGGTAATAATTAGCTATGTCATTGAATACCATTAAACATGTGCAATTTAGGTTGTTAGGACCTGTTATATGGTAATAGAACTGAGAAAAGTCACTCATGTTCACCATTTATACTTTCATAAAAACTATAAGTAGATTGAATTTCACATAGAGTCACTATATAATCTTAAGTCATAATGCCTGTTTTGTCAAAAAAAAAATCATATAAAGTCACAATGTTCTGTTGCACTATTTTTCTGGTTGTAACTTGTGACATACAACAACCTATATAATTAATCTGCTCTCCAGAATGGAATCACACCTCTTCATATTGCCTCCAGAAGGGGCAACGTGATGATGGTCAGATTACTGCTGGACAGAGGAGCTCAGATCGATGCCAAAACAAAGGTGGAGTACATTTCAGCCTCGGCCTATTTTGATTTTTGCAGGAGCTTGTTGATGAGCAAAACCATATTGTTTTTGTTTCTGTGTATATTTTTATACTGATTCATACTGTTGTTTAACTTCTTTCTATTTACTTCTGACTTCATCCATCTCTTCGCAGGATGAGCTGACTCCTCTTCACTGTGCAGCCCGGAACGGTCATGTTCGCGTTATTGAAATCCTACTGGAACATGGTGCTCCCATCCAGGCCAAAACTAAGGTATTGTTATTGTCACTTTCTCTACTGTTTGTCAGCCTACGATCAAAAGAAATAAAGTTTTTTTAATAGTAAAGCAGTTACAGTCAGCGTTTTATTAGCAGTTTGTGATGAAATCTAGTTTAATGGCTCTTTGGTCAGGTATATGCCTCTAGACCCTAAAGAGCTATGAAAAGCCTCTTTTACAAAACATTTCCACCCTAAACCCGCAAAGACAAGCCGCCTTTGAACTCCCTCTGGCCATTCATAAATAACAAGTGGAGACATCGATGCCCCACACAGCATTGCGCTCTTAGAACTAATGCACTGTGCATGAAATCGGAGTCCGAAGTCTCCCAATGCTGTTCTTTTCAAAACAATAATGGTGGATGTGGAGTGGAGCGCAGCAAATGCTTCGGATTTCAATAATTTATCTCACCTTCTTACTCTTGTTGTCGTAATTAATTTCCGAGTCTTGCTTCCTTTAACCAGCCATCCTGTGGCTGGCCTTACCTCATGACTACATCACCTTCTCGCACAAAGCCGGCTCGCTCTTATAAAAATCAGCTGGCGCCAGAATGTGACTACTAACCTGGTCGAGTTAGGGGAGTAACAGAGGAGGGCTGACCTCTACTTCCCTAACCGCATTGGTCGTCTCGCTAAAACACATGGAGAAAGCAAAATGTGGCCTTTATCCCACCTTGAAGGGTTTTTTAAAGGATCTAATGAATCTATTCAGTGAACACTAATGTATTTTTCAAAAACATTTCAGGCTTTCTAATTTTTTTCTTTTTGTTAGAACATTAGCTGGTTTTCAAAATAGTTTTTCTGTTATTAAGAAACCTACTTTCAGGCCACCATTCTTCTACTCTTTTTGTCCACCAATTTCTTCCAAACTCACCTCTTTTCTGGTTATTTTCCTTTATTTGTTCTATAGAACGGTCTGTCCCCAATTCACATGGCAGCTCAGGGGGATCACATGGACTGCGTCCGGCAGCTACTGCAATACAATGCTGAGATTGATGATATCACACTGGACCATCTAACCCCGCTTCATGTAGCAGCCCATTGCGGTCACCATCGCATGGCCAAAGTCCTACTGGACAAAGGAGCCAAAGCTAATTCTCGTGCTCTGGTGAGTTGCTATTTTCCCATATTTTGGAAGGTGAAGCTTTCTTACCTAACTGACCCATGCTATATTGCGTAGTTTGAAAGTAATAAATCCTTCAAAGTTTCTCTTTTCTGCTGAAAATGTTTAGGCATTTAGTTTGTGTTCATGAAACAGCACTTGTATTTAAAGGTTCAAAATATGTTTTGAACTCTTTTTCTCTTGTACCCCAGAATGGCTTCACACCTCTTCATATTGCTTGCAAGAAGAACCACATGAGGTCAATGGACCTGCTGTTAAAGCACTCTGCTTCCTTGGAAGCTGTCACGGAGGTGAGAATATGTGTCAAAATATCATGTCACTTTTCACTTAGAAAACTCTGATGTTTGACACTGTTTTCATTGGCTTTTAATTCATGGAAGTTTGAGTATTAGATCTGTGTTTTTATCGTAGATGTGATTGATTAATTGATTGATTGAAAAAAAAAACACATGGCAGTTCTATTCTGCAGCTTTGAGACAAAGCTTTATTCAAAGGTTTGGTAATATTCCAACTGAAATACCGAAGAAGGTACAATAACGTTATTTTTCCCGTGATAAATGATTGTCATCCATCTGCAGTGGCAGTTTTTTTATATGTGACATATGGGCAGTTATCGAGGGCAGAATTAGATTGTGTGCCATTAGATAAAAAAGAGAATCTGGCAGTTGTGACTTGAACAGGTTTTCTATTGGTTAGATGTGTGCATTTTCAGTTGGGAGATGCACTGCATGTAATCTTGCTTCAGAACTGCATTTCCATTGGTTGGGAACATCAGAAGCGCACTATCCATGCAAGAACCGCCACTGTCTAATATTTTAAACTTTTACTAAAGTTAGCATAGAATGTTATAATTTGCTGCCTAAACTATAATCTGAATTCACTTATAAACAAGAATATTACTGGTTGTAATGCTTTCTATTTTGATCCTAATTACCTTTTCTGTCTTTTTCTGTTTATTTGTATAGTCTGGTCTCACTCCTCTTCATGTAGCATCATTCATGGGCCATCTAAACATTGTAAAGAACCTGCTCCAAAGAGGGGCTTCACCTAATGCTTCCAATGTGGTAAGAACCACTGTTATGCTATAACAAAACAGGTGTAAAACAAGGCATCTTTTTTGCTCATGAATCTTCGTTAGCAAGTGATGGTTATCTTTAGCCTTTATGTACAGTTTCTGTGTAGTCTTATAAAATATGGAAAAGTAGTGCATTTCATTTTAAAATTGCTATATGAAAACCAAAAATGGATGTACCTGCTGTTGTGAGAGAAGAAAGTTTACTAATATAAAAATTATGAAAAGACAACTTGTTTCCTCTCAAAGCCGACGCGGGGGACCTTTTATTCAGAACACATCTTCATAATACGAAATCCCATAGAATCCCAAATCCCCGACACAAGTCAGGGCATATATATACAAAAGTCATATTATTGTTGTGTATGTGAAACCCTTGACCAATCTGATGTACCATTTCCATTTACGCACATGTTCTGGCACACTGAACTCTAATGTCAACGCGACCTGGCAGGATTCAAGATATCATAATTCTTTCCACCTGAACTGTTTCTATCCAGCCTAAAAGTTTGCTTCTACAACAACAAGTCCATTAGTCTTTCCTCACTCCAAGAACTTTTCCTTATCTAAACATTTTTCCAGACAGGCCTTGCATACTGCTTGGAGTGACTGTTTCCTTATGCCCATAACAATCTACACAGAATTCATTTCCACATATTAAAACAATAGTATCCCTCTTAATCTACCAAACTAAGTTTTAATCTACCACTCTGTGACTTATTTTGATGTAAGGATTATGAATCAGAAAATATTTAATATTAATATTTTATCAAATAATATTTTGGTCTGTTAAGGGTTGTCCTGTGAATACCAGCCTAGTAAGGCGATGGTATTAGGACAAAATAGAAAGGTGTGAGCCAAGCTCTGACATTATTGAACAGCAAAACTCTGCACACACATGGAATGAATTCACACAATTTCTTATAATACAAGAATTTATTAACAAAAATAAGTCAACAGGGAACTATTATTTACTGGATTGAAAACTAACAACCTTTCTGGGTAAATATTCTTTAGCAGGCAAGCACATGTTCTTAGCTGTTAGCAGTTAAAGCTAACAAAGGAGGCTGATAGCTTAGCACCAGAATCAAACACACACCTTTAAAAATACCGTCAATAAAAGGGTTAAAATGCATAAGCGCGGACGGCGTGTTATGATCAATCTTCTGTTTAAAATCACTCTTCAAGTAAAGTTTGTCTTAACTTTAAAAACACACAAACACAGAACACAAAATTGAGCATGTGGTGCTGAGCAGATAGCCTGCTAGCACTAAGATAGTAGAGTTCAACACAAACAAAACCAAACTTAATAAAATGAAAACGTTCAGATAATTTCATCCTAAATCCTTCTCTATTACTCTGCCCAAACACCTAACCTCATGAACCGTGGTGGGGAAACATTGTCCAGGGCGGCGAAGTTTGAAGAAACATCCACAGTCAACAAACGGTTAGCTACAGCTAACCTCCTTAGCTGTGGGGAGTGGCGGCCGTTCTGTTGGCCGGCCAAAACTGCACGTTACCACGGTGATGCTGTCTCGGTTGTCCTTCCTTCAGACTGGAAAAAACGCTTCAATCGGCTTGTAGAGACAACGTCTCTACTGGGGACTTCTCTGGGACATGTTTGCTTCTGCAGGCCTCAGAGAGAAAGTAAGCAATGCTTATACCTTAATTTACCCCTTTTTATGAATGACCAGATTCTTTCAACAGTAATTCATCAGTACTTAACTTGTGCAAATGATCGCGGGATCGTATGACACCCTTGGGCCCAGTTTGAAGAGTTTATGTCTGTTTGCCAGCAAAGAGACATTAGCGCGCTTGTCCCCCTATCCGGTCCCTCTGGAGGCCGTGTGGAAGAGGCAGGATGTTGCAAGAGCGGTGCTTTTATTTGGACAGTGGCGTCACAGGAAGTCCGCAGTTACCCCGTTTCCCGGCTCTGCCGGAAGAAGGTTAATGCACTTTATTTTGAAAGTTCCAGAAAAGTTTGTACCGGAGTTTTAATGTTGAAATCCATGGCTGTGGTCCCAACATTGATGTGATTTTTTTTAAAGATGATAAGCAGACTACCAAGTTGTTTTTAAAAAGAAAATTAATGCATTTAAGTTAAAAGGATGACTGTGGTGCAAAAAAGGGAGGTCTTGTGTTACATCCAATATCATCACCCAGTACCACACTGTCACAACAAAGCTATGACAAAAATGTGAAATGACACAAAAGAACGGTTTACAAATATTCATTTTAAAGAAAATGACAAAACAAACTATGATGTACGAAGTTAGTAAAATAAGTCATGTCAATGTAAATGTTGAATGTAAGCACTGGGTAATAAATTACACAAAGCAAACCAACAAAATGCAAAGCAAACAAATGTGGTTCTAGAGGACAAGCCTGCAATGGCAATATATAACAGCAGTGCATTTGTGATTGGTGTTTTCAGCATGAAATGAATATATTAACCCAATATTTTAATATTTTGACCTTTTGATATAATAAGATGAGAAAATAGATGAGGATGATGATAATAATGATGATCATGAAATTTATCAACAAAACGAGTTCAAGGTTTCAGTATCTCAAGATTATGAGATACTGAAACATCCATTCCAAGAAAAAAAGTTTGAAATAATTTTTGATGTAATGAGATGATGACGATGATATTGGAATATCTGTAGATAATGTGACACTGAAACTATTATTGCAAAAAGAGCTCCAGATGATATCATCTGGATATTACATAGTGAAAGTGTTAGTGACAAAATGAGCCTTACACTTTTTCTCAGAATAATGACCTCATTGAACCATTATCACTATGAAATGAGCTTGAGAGCTTGTTATCTGAGGGTAATAAGATCACCACATTGTTGACACAACAAAACAAAGCTGAGGTTTTTTGTAATCAAATTAAAAATCTCATTATTTTGAGTGACCGTGAATGTGAGCTCACATACACATTTGTGTCTGTAGTGGATGGCTGTGACTGATGTTGTGCAGTTTTTATGGTTTTAATGTTTAGAGCACACTGATACTAAACTCGAAACATTATAACAAAATCACATGAAACATCTGTAATCGCAATTGCCTAAAGATCAACTGAGGTATCTAAAAATAGATGCCTGGAAATATAAAGAAATCCAGAAATGATCATGTCTCGATACTCTGTTTATAACTATTTGAATTAATAAATAGATCTTAACCCGGTTTTGTCATTGACCAGCAAAACTAACTGTTACTTCTGATTATTCCACTGAGTACTTGTATGCATTTTGATTCAGTGGCTCTTTGTATTTATATGCATCAGAAAGTGGAGACACCCCTCCATATGGCCTCTAGAGCAGGACACTGTGAAGTGGCTCAGTTCCTGCTACAGAATGCAGCACAAGTGGATGCAAAGGCAAAGGTACGATCATCAAAATCTTTGCACTTTCATTGTTTAAAAAAAGCGTATTTGTTCAATCAATTCCTGCTTTTTATATTCTCAAAGAAGCAGCATGACACTCACCTTTAGTTTATATTATGAATATCTTGGTTATTATTATTATTATTATTGTTGTTCCATTTGTTATATAAAACTCTTTCAGAGATGTTCTTATCCCCCAACAGGATGACCAGACACCCCTACACTGTGCGGCTCGAATGGGCCACAAAGAATTGGTCAAGCTGCTCCTGGAGCACAAGGCTAACTCTGACTCGGCTACAACCGCAGGTCACACGCCCTTACACATCGCTGCACGTGAAGGACATGTCCACACCATACGGATATTATTGGATGCGGGTGCCCAGCAGTTCAAGATGACAAAGGTGGAGTAGATTATGAAATCATGATGTCATATTTTGCAGTGTCATTGCGTAAATATATCTGTCAAACATTTTCATGGTTTTGTTTTCTTCGTCTTTGGAGCAGAAAGGTTTCACTCCTCTCCATGTAGCTTCTAAATATGGAAAAGTAGATGTAGCGGAGCTTCTTCTGGAGAGAGGTGCCAATCCAAATACAGCAGGAAAAGTGAGCCATGACTTAACTTCTGTTCTTCAAAAGTCAAACCTAAGGGCTTAAGTCTGTTGAGCAAATGTTGCTTTCTCAGCTTATTACCATAGTGTGTGTCCCATACATACATGTTTCTGTGTATTTACGTCTCTGGGTTTATATATGTTTACATGTGTAAATGTGTGTGGTTGACAGAATGGTCTGACACCCCTTCATGTGGCCGTGCATCACAACAACCTGGATGTTGTTAAACTCCTGGTCAGCAAGGGAGGATCTGCACACAGCACTGCCCGAGTAAGATGCTCAGTGATGAGTGTGCACATACTCACACAAGCCCTTTTCCTATAGAGAAACTCTTGCACCTGTCTTTGGCTTGCAAGGGCTCTTTTACAACAGCATTCAAGTATGCATCGTAAGTTGCACTTGGACAGGCGTTCAAAAGAGCAAAGTCCATGCTTGTATGTGTGCCTTTGTTTGTTTCTCCAGAACGGTTACACTCCTCTGCACATAGCTGCCAAGCAGAATCAGATGGAGGTGGCCAGTGTTCTGCTTCAGAATGGAGCGACCCCAAATGCAGAGTCCCTCCAAGGCATTACGCCCTTACACCTGGCCTCACAGGAGGGGCGGCCGGATATGGTGGCTCTGCTTATCTCAAAACAGGCAAACGTAAACCTAGGAAACAAGGTAAAGTAGAATGGCACAAAATCTTGTTCATTGTTCTTTGAGATCAATGATTAACTGTTGCCTTTTAATATACAAAAATGCTTAGGGAAGCAAGCCAAACTGAACAGTTCAATGTGTATGAATTCTTCTTTGTTATTGCTTTTCAGAATGGACTGATCCCTCTGCATCTTGTAGCTCAGGAGGGTCATGTGGGCATAGCAGACACTTTGGTCAAACAGGGCGCATCCGTCTATGCTGCTTCACGGGTAATTTACACCCCCCGAAACAAGTGCATGGATTGACAAAATTAGTTAAATCTGCTAAAATTACTGGTGTAGAGTATAGAGACTAACATCAGAATCATAGCGTAGACTCATCAGCTCATTTAAACAGTATCCTGCTTCCTAGTCTTTGCCTATACAGAGGTCAAAAATGAGACAAGGGACTTGAGATTAATGAAACTCCATTAGATGACTTCAATGTTTTTTTATAACTAGAGTTGCTAACAAAGATTATGTTAGCAGTAGCTATGTTATAAAGAGGAAGAGAAATAGAAATTAAACTGTTCATAACAGTTTTGTTTGCCTGTTTCATTATATGTTCTGAAAAAGATTCCTATTAGGTCTAATCTAACACATTACATTTAAGGAAAAAACTACTTGATTCAAATTGATAACCGACAGCAAGGCAGCGTTGTTAGCAGTGTTGGGAGTAAAGGCGTTACAAAATAACGCTGTTAGTAAGTGCGTTACTTTTTCGATAACGATGTAATCTAACTAATTACGTTTCTCATTTCTGTAATGGCGTTATGATGTTTACAATGTAACGCGACGCGTTAATACGACTCAATAAGCTAGGTATAATAAGAGCACAGTCTGCTGCTGCGGAGAGATCTGCTTTTCTCCCGCAGCTGCAGTGAGTGCTTTTTAAAGCTCTTCAAGGAAAAAGCAGGAGCTGGGGGAGTGGAGGAGGGGGGCATGGACAAATAGCGGCAAACGTGACGCCAATTGGCTGAGAAGGCATCAGGTAGGTAGGTTTTCACCACACAGAGTAAACCAACAGCAAGAGAGAAACGTGACAATGGAGGGGAAGTCATGTAAATTCAGAGACAGCGTTTGAAAGTTGGAAGTATATGTAATAATTCACCTTCGCTGAAAGTGCATGGGATTTGCAAGTTATGTCGGGGAACAAAGAAATTATCCATGTCCATGACCAGCAACTCCAACCTTATAAATCACCTCGCATTGTCTCACCCTTCCACAACATTTGTGGCTAACAACCCAAGCGCTGCTGCGGTCAGCACGAGCTCCGACAGGCCTACACCGTGCAAACAGAAAAGGATTGATTTTTCTGGTCAGCAACTTGTAACATCATTTTAGATTCTAAAAAGTAACTGAGCTTCGATTGTACAGTAACTGAGTTACTAACTCAGTTACTTTTTTGGAGCAGTAACAAGTAACTATAACTGGTTACTTTTTTAAAGTAATTTTCCCAACACTGGTTATTAGCACACTAATCATCCTGCATTATTTTTGTTTTAGCCAGAGACTTGAGCCTTAACTTGGACTCAGGACGAACGCCTTGAGGCTTGACTTGGACTTGGAAAATGTGACTTGTGAACATTTCTATAATACAGATGTCAAAATTAACTGTTTTAAATTAATGGAACCGCATTCGGTGGCTTTCCTTCATGTTTTAGCCAGTGATGCAAACAAACATGTTAACTGTAACAATGTTTTGGAGGAGAAAATAAACAATACAGCTTAGACAGAATCTCCACCTATTTTGGTTTACGCCCAAGTCAGTGTTAGCATTGCACCATAACCAGCTAATACAGGAGGTTAGAAAAGTTGTAGTTTCAAATTCAAAAGCTGTGAAAATTCTTTGCAAGTTCTTTTTATTATTTTTGTATTGTGGCAAGCAAGGCTGAGAAACAATGACACTGACCGTAAGAGTAGTTTGGAGCAAATAATAGCCAAAATGATTCAGGTTCTTTGCTCATTTTTATGCTATTGCACTGCTCTTAATAAATATATATTTTTATTAAGAGGTGTGATCTGTTTAAATAACTCAGCTTTACAATTATTTGTTGTCATGCTGTAACGTTTTCAAAATATTTACAACAGATTGAATCAGACAGTTCAAAGTTATTCATAAAGTCTCTCTCATCTTCTCTCAGATGGGCTATACCCCACTACATGTGGCTTGCCATTATGGCAACATAAAGATGGTGAAGTTTCTTCTGCAGCAGCAGGCTCATGTTAATGCCAAAACAAGGGTAAAACTTTCCACTTATTTTAAGAGCTGGGAACTTTTCTTTTTGCTCTCTACTTTTGTCTGAATGTACATCCTCTGTTTTTATACCTGCAGATGGGCTACACCCCTCTGCACCAGGCAGCTCAACAGGGTCACACTGATATTGTCACCTTGTTACTAAAACATGGAGCTCTGCCTAATGAAATCACATCAGTAAGACATTTAAAGCCTTAATTTGTTTGTTTATTTATTTATTTATTCCTAACAAGGTTTTGAAAATCATGATTTATACATATTCATACTTGTAATTTCTATACATCTTGTCTAAACAACAGTTTATCTTGTTTAAATGAGGTCACTATTGCAGTTATCTAACACTGAAAACTCTTGAAAAACTGCTTAGGGATTAAAATGATAAGGACATAGGAAACAATCACAGTTTAGGCATATCAAGATGCAGTGGCACTCAAACCTTTTAGTTTCTTGGTGTTCTTTCTTTTTGCATCAAAACATAGCTATGTAATTTAGTTATAGGATAAAAAAATAAAAAATGTCGTTTTGTGTGAAATATAAACCCAAACAATACATTTGTCTCATGCTTTGAGAAAGAATATATAATAAGTAATGTTATCTTCTTAAAATGCAGTTGGTGTCTTTTTCATGTAGACTGAATTCACAGTAATGGTTGCTTTGCTGCATTGTAAAGTTCTGCAATTGCTTTGTATAGAGATGTTTGAAAGCCTACACTTGTACACTGTGTGCACAAAGTAAATATGCTGATATTTAATTAGGAAAAGGGAAACAGCCTAAAAGAGTTATATTTCTCCACGTAGAATGGAACATCTCCCCTTGGCATCGCTAAGCGACTGGGTTATATTTCTGTCATTGATGTGTTAAAGCTGGTTACTGAGGAGTCTGTTTCCATGGTGAGTAACACATTATGCACTTTGTACACAGATATTTAAAATGTTTTGACAAATAGGTTAATGACAAAAATAACTTATTTCTTCATAAAGCTCCTTTAGCTTCTTGCAAATATGTTGAGCATTAAGCTTCCTGTCTCTTTTCCCAACTTTCCTCTTACTTCTAACCTCCCTTTGGTTCTTCACAGATGACCACAGAGAAGCATCGGATGAGCTTTCCAGAGACAGTAGATGAGATTTTGGATGTTTCAGAAGATGAAGGTAGGTTTTCTGTTAGAATTATGTTAGACGACTGTTTTCAGCCCCTTGCACAGTTGTTGTCATCACAATGAATAGAGGTGGGTTTAGCTTCTTTGGTCAAAACTTGTAAGTCTTAAATGTTCGGGGTTCCCAATAATTGTGGCTTCTATCTAATCCAAACCAATCCAATTTATTTATAAAGCACATATAAAAACAACAAATGGTTGACCAAAATGATGTACATTAAGTAATTTCATACTTTAAAAAAAAACAATGTGAGATTTGTTTTGCCATTAAATAAATGCACCCAAATTAAGGTTTATTTTTTAAAATATTTAAAAATGTGATAATAGGACGATAATAGAACATTAATTATTTTTAAGGCTTTTTACACATCTTTGCCTAGTTGGCCAATAATTGTGAAGGGCAGTGTTGCTTTTATTGTGTTTTTTTCCAGCTCCTTCATATTTTATAGGAAATGTATAGGAAAACTGCATGGGAAGTATCAAAAGTGCCACAATAGATACTGGTGTGTAAATGTATACAGTTTATAACCCTTCTTTCTATTTGCTTTGTAGGAGTTTGCCAGCTAACTTTAGGTAGGATTGTATCCATACTCTCCTTGTCCAGTCCGATGGCCAGTGAATGTGTGCTGTCATAGCAGTTACTTTCATTACCCCTGTGTGTCAATAATTGTCTTTCTAATTATTCTTTGTCTTTCAACTCCAGCACTGTTTTCTTGTCTGTATCTTCATCTTCTCTATTGTATCTCTGTTCTTGTTTTTATTCCAGCTTCTTCAGAAACTTATTTCAAAAATATTAGCTCTGCTTTTCATCAGCATGTATAGTAGTCTCATTTTGCTTTCACCAGCGTCCAATCCAAGTTGAAGCGAGTTTATTATGGACATAATTCTAATTAGTCAAAAATGGCTAGCTTCCAATCTAACATTGCTCTACTTTTTGCAATATAACTGACCCATTAGCAGATTAAAACATGCTGTTCAGCAGCTGTGACACTCTTGAAAACATTTGCTGTTTAAAATAAGCACAGCTAGCTGCACATAAGCTTCATTTTCAATGCTTTTGGTCTTGTTTAATGTTTTTGGTGTTTGCTAAACAGCCACTACTGATAGTTGTCTGTGAATATCTCTGTCTGTTTAAGTGCTTAAATTAAAAGTTGAACAAATTATTTCTAAAAATATTTCTGTTAAATAACTAAGGTGTTTTCTCCTACACAGAAACAACCATCACCACGTTATGTCATCCTTAATTAGCATGCTCACAAAAAAATAAAATGGCTGTCACCAGGTTGCCTTGCAGTCTACCGTCCATGCAGTGTACTGAACTGTCTTAATGATCACTGTCTTACCACTCTTTTTTTTCCACTACTTTGGTTTCCATTTGCTCTCAGTGTTGTTGGTGTGACTCCATTGCTTCAACTTCAATATTTACAGTTGCCTTGTGGCTATTGTTTTCTGTGGTTTCTTGAAGGCGAAGGGATGAGAAAGATGGCATAATAGTGTGATAACTACCACTTTGACTTTTTGGATAAAATCAGCTGAAATTATTTACATTTGAACTGGATAGCTATGTTTTTAAAATACACTGTAAATAAGTTATATTGGCATGTATCTATATATTCTTTTTTTTTTCTTGATGTAGGAAATTTGTAGAACTTGGGAAATGAGAACCCATCCTCTTGCATGCGCTACCTTGTTCTTATCCAGTTTTCTACTAATACTGTTCTCCTTAAAACCTGTTCTTTACCTTTTAACATTATTTTGTCTTTACTTTCAGCCTTTATCTTCCTTTTTATAATATCCACAGGAGATGAATTGCTCGGGCTGGATGGAGCACGCTATTTGAAACTTGATGACTTTAAAGACCAGGACGATGACTTTCTCTCCCCAAAGAAAACCCTCCGAGATTTTGAGGGTGGCACGGGTACTACGTAAGTCAGGTCTCTGAGGTTTAGACTACACATGCAGGTTAAATGAGACTTTTTCCTGGGTTCCTGTTAGAGTCATAATAAAAAAGTAAGTACACTGTGGCAGATATACAAACCTATTTGTGCACCACTAAATGTGTGCAAACCAGAATTTTGTATTCTTCTAACTTTCAAACTCTAAACAAAAGACGTTCTGCTTCTAAAATAGCTTTACTGAGCACATACTGTCCCTGTGTGCTAATGCAGTTTACAAACTTTATATATGATGTATTATTCATACATTTAGGGAAAATAATTAACCCATATTTGTGTGTGTTTATCTAAATTACATTTGGGGCAAATAACATCATATTCTCAAAAAAACAAAGATAAGAATCTGTCCTGCCTTGTTAAATAACGCTCACATAAAATACAAAAACAGAGTTGTTTGCATAACAAAGATTGCATGAAAAAATAGCTGCTGAAAACTGGTGTCAATTTTAAATCAAGAGAAAAACATAGAAAATACTTAGTTACCTACTATAGTCAAGTCAAGTTTATTTATATAGCGCTTTTCAGCAACAAGGCACTCAAAGCGCTGTACATGAGTAAAAACATTACAATGATACAGAAAATCAAACACAGAAAAACAAATCAAATGACGTTAATAATCCTTGGGGTTTACTGGTAAGAGCTGGTTCTAATCCAATCTTTCTAATAGAGGTAATTAGCTCATTAAGTCCTCTGTGGTAAGGAATTCATCCTGTGCTAGAAGAAAAATGATAATCCTTGATCCTTGAGGTCGCTGGTATGAGGCAGCTGTGGTCCCATCATTCTAATAGCAACAGTCATGGGCACTCATTGAAGTCTAAGTAGAGAAGCTGGCTTTATAAAAGCTGGGGGCTGGTGTCTATCTCCAGAGGTCATACTGGGCAAGAGGCAGGGTACACCCTGAACAGACAACAACGCACACACACATTTATAAGGATAATTAGAGGAGACGTTTCTGGACTGTCGGAGGAAGCCGGAGTACCTGGAGAGAACCCGCGCATGTATAGAGAGAATTCAAACTCCATGCAGAAAGACCCTTTTTGCTGCAACAGTACTTCCAGCAACACCACTGTGCAGTCCTTAATCCACCTCTTTGTCTTCCATTTCTATGATTTTATTTGCCAGAACAGGTTAAAAAGCATCTTGTCCTCAGATAGAGAATATTAACTTACTTGTAAGTAAATCTTTTGTGCTTCAAGGCTAAGGCTATGCAGATGGGGATGTTTGAGGTCTTTTAGTTGATAGTTTTTCTTCATACTTAAACAAACTTCTGGTTTAGCTTGGGATAAACACGTAATGAGACTGCAATGTGCAATATGTGCTATAGTTAATCTAAACTTCATCAAAAGCCCAGTTTAACCAGTCTCAAGACCTTTTAAGGATCATATAATTAATTTATGACCTGTTGGACCTCAGAATTCAGAAGCAGTTAGTTTTACCACTAGTGTCTGTCTATTTATAAACTGCATTGCTTGGGAAATATTTAATTTATTTATTTTTTGCATTGCAATTTTAAGCCACTATGTTCTGCCTTTTGATTTTCCATATTTCTTCCCTCACAGGCCATACTCTCCTGCTATTCCCAGGATTCCCTGTGTGTCACCGGAGACAGTGCAGCTCGACCAGGTAGGCTTCACCCACATTCACGTTATGTTCCACAATAAAATATACATTTTAAAGAGTCACAAAATGTTACTCTACCTATTTCTGTTCTTCCTGTCCATTTCTTGCTTCATGGAGCATCTTAATGTCTAATCATTTGTGTTTTTATATTTATACAGCACACCCCCATCCCTTTACCAAAAGAGTATGATGAGGATTCCCTAATCCCAAGCAGTCCAGCTACAGAGACCTCAGACAATGTCAGCCCTGTGGCCAGCCCCATTCACACAGGGTGAGACAAGTAGTTATTTGCTCATTGTTAGTAATCCTTTAATTGCATATTTAGAAACTGCTATCGGTGCTGTTGCATTAAACCTACCTGTCACCCCACAATGCTCAGGTTCCTGGTGAGTTTCATGGTGGATGCGCGTGGAGGATCCATGCGAGGAAGCAGACACCATGGCTTGCGGGTGATCATCCCTCCCCGCACCTGCGCCGCACCGACACGCATCACTTGCCGTCTTGTGAAACCCCAGAAACTGACAACGCCTCCTCCACTAGTGGAGGGGGAGGGCTTGGCTAGTCGGATCATCTCTCTGGGGCCTTCCAGTATGCAGTTTCTGGGGTGAGTTTAACTTGTAATGGATGTCCTTTTTTTGTTCTGCATTCTTATGCAGTCAGGAAAAGGTTGCATGTACATTTTAAGATACTAATTTTGGTGTTTAAACGGTCAGGTGTCTCCTTATCTAAATGGTAAATGGCCTGCACTTTTATAGCGCTTTATCAAGTTTCCAGAGCTTTAAACTACAATCAGTCATCCACCCATTCATACACACATTCATACACTGACAGTGGTAGGCTACTTCGTAGCCACAGTTGCCTTGGGGCACACTGACAGAGGTGAGCCTGCCATGCACAGCCGAGCCCGAGCCCTCAGACCACCATCAGAATCTAACAGAAGTTTTACACAAGCACATTCCCAGAAGAAGTTTGAGGTCAGAACTCCTGTTGCTATTAGATGCTCCTAGAACTCATCTTGTGACCTGAGGAGCTTTTTTTGTTGTTGCTCCCAAACTCTGGAACAATCTTCCTCTCACTGTAATAATGACCAATACTTTGAATGATTTTAGGTCCCTTTTAACTTGGCTTTAATTCCAGTTGAGCAGAAATATCAGGCTGTCCATATTACTAGTCTTTTACTTTGTTTGACTTACTTTTACTTTCTTTTACTTTTTTACTGTTACTTTGGTCGCCTGAGGTGTGTAAAATGCTCTATAAATAAAGGTTGATTGATTGATTGATTAATTGATTGACTGATTGATTGATTTATTGACTGATTGATTGATTGATGCACATGGAGAGTAAAGAGCGGCCCATGTGGTTCCAGTAGGCGAGCTACCATAGCTAAAATAAGGAATGATGATCATGATAAAAACACCTCTCCTTATTTCAGTTTTCTCTTCATTCTCTCTTTTTTTATCTTCTGTCACTGTGTGTCACTGCCTCAGACTACTATTTAGCAGAGCTTACAGTAAGTCCCCAACGATCCCAGAATGCAATGAAGTGGGACAACTGTACCTATTCCCTATAGCTACTGAAGACGAATTTAATGTTCCAAAGAAGTCAATGCTGGTTTCAATAAAAATGTGCCAGAATGCACAGTGCATTGCAGTTTGTAGCACATGGGGCTGCATGCTGGTCATATAGTTATGCTCTCTCACCACCCATTCCATATTTCTAAGCAGCTCACCTCTTTCCTCTCACCAATCATCCCTCCAGTCCCTCTATGTTATACTATTCCTATATCAGTCTTCAAGCAACAGTCTGTGATGATAACTTGGATGTTTTTGTTCATTACAGTAGTATCCCGTGTTGTACTGTTGAAAGCAACATAGCAGGATAAATATGTAAATGGCTCAATTTCCCCCAGTAACTCAATGTAGACTCTTAATTCAAACTGTAAACTTTATGAAAATATTAAGGACTTTTATATAAGTTGCTTTTAACTTCACAGGCCTGTTATAGTGGAAATCCCCCACTTTGCCTCATTGGCCCGAGGAGACCGGGAGCTTGTGGTCCTCCGAAGTGAAAATGGTTCAGTCTGGAAGGAACATCGCAATCGCTATGGAGATGAAGTGCTGGAAACTATTTTGAATGGCATGGATGAAGGTCAGTTTCATTTTAACTGTTGTTGTTTACCATATCAGCTCGCAGGTTTGCAGATAAGTCAGTAGTCATCTTAATGTGCAACCCTGAAAGGAAACTTTTAATAAGACAACTGTCTTAGCAACTCTGAAACGTACAGTAACTTCTCTTGACCTCAGTCGTAACACTTAAAGTGACATGTTTTCACTTTGTTGTAGACTTGGAGAGTCAAGAGGAGCTGGAGAAAAAGAGGATTCGTCGAATCATCTCCACCGACTTCCCCCTTTACTTTGCGGTAGTCTCTCGCGTTCAGCAGGAAAGTGATCTTATCGGCCCCGAGGGCGGCCGCCTCTCCAGTAAGCTGGTGCCCCATGTGGAGGCCATCTTTCCTGAGACTGCTGTCACCAAGAGAGTGAGGCTGGGATTGCAGGTAAAAGATAGGAAGAAATTATATATATATATTTATATATATATATATGTATATATAGTCTCAGAGCAAGAAACCCTTTGTGGTCAATAGTAGCATATTTAGCAGCTGGCTTAATGTTGGCTTTCATTGCTTTAGGTTTTTGAGCTGCTCTTTTCTTGCAAATAAGGGAATATACTGTGAGCCTAGGACTCAAGCTGACACCGTATATCCCAGTGTTTTCAGCCAACATTTATTTAGGCAACATGTGAAAAGGAATACTCAGCATTTATTACAAAATTCGGCTGGGCTTATGTAGATCTTAAAGTAAAAAAAGGAAACAACTCCCACCTCAAACCATAGTCAGTCCTTGTAGTGAACATGAAATAATAAGTGAGTTAACAAGTGAACTTTTCAAATGTAGCTCGTTGTAAACAGCGGTCATGATGTAGTATGTATTATGAGACAGTATGATGTAATGTATAGGACCAGTATTGTTTCAGAAAAATAAGCTGACATGAACTGAAGTATGTATGTGAAGCTGGCACACATAAAGCACCAGTCTTTCAACCTTTCTTGTTTTACATAGCATGGGCCTTCAGTGTTTTTTTGGTTTGTTTTGGTTACATCAGTGTACCTAATTCATAGTTGTGCCTTGACAATAGTCAGTGTAAAATAAATTGCATGAATCTGCATTTTGCTTTGCCTTACTCTGGTTTGTTTTATGTTTTCCTTTTATCCAGCCGTTCGTCACTCCTCAGTTGCCTGATTTAAGTTATGAACCACACTGACTGAGCACTGGTCTGAATTGGGTCAGATGTGAAATATGACTTTGTTGCATGTGTGAGTATGGCTGTGAGTTTGTTGCACATTTTGGTCCTCAGTTTTTTTGTTGTTTTTTTTGCATTAGTTCCACACTTGCACTATCATTTAGAAATTGATACGCTGTGTTTCTTTTTTCAATTTTGTTTTATCCTTCAGTCATGCTCGGCTTTATCTTTTTAAACAATTTTTTTTCTGGGTCTTCTCATGAAGCTTTTGTCCCCCTGAATAAACTTCAGGCACAGCCAATCCCTGATGAACTGCTAACTAGGCAGCTTGGGAATCAGGCAACCTTCAGCCCGGTGGTTACAATCGAACCCCGGCGGCGCAAGTTTCACCGTCCAATTGGACTGCGCATTCCTTTACCTCCATCCTGGAGAGAAAGTCCACGAGATGCAGGCGAGGGAGACACCACCAGCTTGCGTCTCCTCTGCAGTGTTATAGGTAATGTAAGAAAAGCCCAAAAAAGGTACCACAATAATACACTTACAGGCTTAGAACTGCCACAGTTTGTGTTTTCTTGCATTTCTTGATGAGTATACGGCATCCTCCCAAAGTATGAATACTCCTTGAACTTTTTTCACATTTTCTCATGTTACAATCACATGCATGATTGCATTTGATTGGGATTTTATGTAATAAAGTAGTGCACAACTGTGAAATGAAAGAAAAACAATACTGTAATGTCCTATGGCGCAGGAAAAAGGATGATGCCGGAGATAGCCGATTCCAAATATGTCAGTATTTTATTTGGTCAGATGATCCACAAAGCACTGACATACACAGTTTGTCTCTGCCAGAAGAACATCTCCATTCAGCATTTATGTTGTGTGACAACCAATGAAAATGCTTGGTGTCAGCACGTGATACACAGACGTTAAGTAACGGCACCTAATCACATCCTATATACAACATCCTCATCCTTATGAGGCCTATTTTTTTGAACAAATGAATGACTTAATAACTGCTATTATTATTCTACTATTACTCTAAAACATGACATGACTACCAGGCAACTAGTTTCCTCTGTGATCTAAAGTGCTTTTTTGGGTAGTGCATGCTGCTCAGTGGCTTCTGCTTGAGACAACTGAGCAGGAACAGCCTGATTTTCCTCCGGTATTGCTGTCCTTCAGGAGTACGTATGTGGTACTATCTCGGAGTGTTGGCAGGCCGGATCACAACTCCAGGTTTCCAATGCCCATGCTCCTAAAACCTGATGTGCTGTCCTCTTTGCAATGGAGTCTTCAGCTTGGCTAACCTGTTGTAGTATCGTGCCTCTCATTGCTAATGGTATACCTTCTGTGATTGTGCGTTCTCATGGTTGGTGACCCGTGGCTGGAGCTGCTGATGGGTATTGGGCAGAATGGATCTCAGACGTCGACTCATCAGCAACTGCGCTGGCGATCCAATGGTGTCAACAGGCGTGTTCCAGTACTTTAGAAGACTCGGATATATATCTTTATGATCAACTCTAGCTTTTGTCAGTAAAGACTTGGCAGCCTGTACAGTTTTCTCAGCAAGCCTATTGCTCTGAGGATAATAAGGGCTAGTGGTGACATGACTAAAGTCTCAAGTACAAGCAAATATCTGAAACTGACTACATGTATACTGGGGACCATTGTCAGATATCACAGTATCTGGAATGCCATGCCTAGCAAAAACAGCTTTCAACTTATGATATATTGGTCATTATTCCATAGGAACAAGTCAGTAGCAACAGTCTGCCAAGGACTTCCTTGGAATTGGATAGCTGATCATTCAGCATTGATCATAAGTTGATCATAAAACCTATTAAAGGCTGCAACAGACTTCAGATTGAGGCAGACGTTCTAATTCCAGAACTGCTCTAGAACAAAGCATATTCAATTCATATATAAATGCAATTAAGAGTATGTGGGAATAAAAACTTGTCTAGGAACATAAAAGCATATGTTTATAGAAACACTCGAATCAGTTTAACTGAGTTTGAGCTTTTTTGAAAGGAACAATTGGCTAAAAATTATACAAATGCAAAAGTGTATTGAATTTTGTCATTGTAATACAATAAAATGTGAAAAGGGATTAGGGGTATGAATAAAGAATTTTTAAGGGCTGTGTAACAAGCTGTATCTTTGCTTATTAAACACATTGTTTGTCTTTTTGACTTAGGTGGAACAGCTCCAGCTCAGTGGGAGGACATTACTGGAACCACCAAACTGATGTACGCAAATAACTGTGCCAGTTTTACCACCAACGTGTCTGCAAGGTAAGCAACTCAGCACAAAAAAATCTATTACCATTTTTCCTTCTTTCCCGTTTTTATTTGCAAACCTTTTGAGATTTCTGGCTTTATAAACTTTTCTTCTTCCCCATTCAGATTCTGGCTGGCAGACTGTCCACGTACAGCAGAGGCAGTGACCTTTGCCAATTTGCTGTACAAGGAGCTCATGGCCGTCCCGTATATGGCAAAATTTGTTATCTTTGCAAAGATGAACGAAGTGCGAGAAGGCAGATTGCGTTGCTACTGCATGACAGATGACAAGATGGACAAGACTCTGGAACTGCATGAAAACTTCACAGAAGTGGCTCGCAGTCGAGATATTGAGGTAAGTGCAAAGGATAAAAACATAAGAGATCACAATAACAACAAGCAAAGGTGGCAAAGAACAGACTCTTTTTGACATGTTATTCTTTATTTTAGTGGTGTACCTTTTTGTAATTCATATGAAAGTGGATGGTCATGGCCTATTTGTTTTCTAACATTGGGATGGTTTTCACAGCTTATGGAGGGCATGCCGCTGCACTTGGAGTGTTCTGGGAATTTAGTGCCCATTCGGAAGGCCACTCAGCAGCCTCGTAGCTTCAGCTTCCAGGCCTTCAGAGATAACAGACTGCCTGTTTCTGTCAAGGTCTGTCTTTATGTGGCTGTTTACATGTAAAACTTTCTATCACTTACCATTCATTCCATATGGGTTTTTTTATTTACGCTTTATTCCATTTTTGGTTTTAACACGTCAAGGATCCTCTCTCCAGAAAGTCAGTATTCTCGCCAAAGTAATTATTGATTAATAAACAATTATGAAGCTGACAGTGCTTTTATTAATGCTGTCCATAATATGTGAAAATATATATAAAGGAAGAGTGCTATTGAAACAAAACTAAATATTCTCCGCCTGGAAAAACTGATGACGTGGGCATTAAAAGCTTAAGTCCCTCCAGCGTGTTCTGGGCCATCCCCTGGGCCTCCTCCCGGTGGGACGTGCCTGGAACACCTCCCGAAAAAGGCGTCGAGGAGGCATCCAGTATAGATGCCCAAGCCACCTCAACTGGCTCCTCTCGATGTGGAGGAGCAGCGGCTCTACACCAAGCTCCTCCCAGATGGCCGACCTCCTCACCCTATCTCTAAGGGAGTACGCAATCACCCTCCGGAGGAAGTTTATTTCAGCCGCTTTTATCCGGGATCTCGTTCTTTCGGTCGTGACCCAAAGCTCGTGGCCATAGGTGAGGGTAGAAACACTTTTCGGTTCAGCTCTCTTTTCACCATAATGGACTGGCACAGTCTCCTCATTACTGCGGCAGCCACACCGATCCGTCTGTCTGTCTCCCGCTCCTTTCTCCACTTACTCGTGAACAAGACCCCAAGATACTTCAACTCCTCCATTTAAGGCAGGAACTCCCCTCCAACCAGAAGAGGACAAGCCACCTTTTTCCGGTCGAGAACCTTGGCCTCGAACGTGGAGGAGCTGATCTTCATCCCAGCTGCTTCACACTCGGCTGCGAACTGCCCCAGTGCATGCTGTAGGTCTTGGGTAGAGGGGGCCAGCAGGACCACGTCATCTGCAAAAAGAAGAGACGAAATCCACTGGCCCCCAAACTAGACCCCATCCGGCCCTTGGCTGCGCCTAAAAATCCTGTTCATAAAAGTTATGAACTGAACCGGTGACAAAGGGCAGCCCGGCAGACGACACCGCCACCCGTTCCCAGCAGACCCTCACTATGCACTTGGGTCTGCAAAGTCTGTCCAGCTTTCTCCTCTTTCAGCGGATCCAACTCACCACCAGGTGGTCATCAGTGGAGAGCTCAGCCCCTCTCTTCACCCGACTGTCCAAAACATGTGGCTGAAGGTCTGAAGACATGACAACAAAGTGGATCATCTCCTGCCTCCTGCCTAGGGTGTCCCGGTGCCAAGTGCACTGATGAACACCCTTATGCTTGAACATGGTGTTCATTATGGACAATCCATGACTATTACAGAAGTCCAACAATGAAACACCACTCGGATTCAGACTGGGGTGGCCATTCCTCCTGATCAGGCCTCTCCAGGTGTCGCTGTTGTTTCCCACCTGTGCGTTGAAGTCCCCCAGCAGAATAATGGAGTCCCCCGGAGGGGCACTATGCAGCGCCCCCAACAGGGACGCCAAGAAGGCTGGGTACTCCGCACTACCGCTCGGCCCGCAGGTTGAAACGACAGTCAGAGACCTGTCCCCAACCTGAAGGCGCAGGGATGCGACCCTCTCATCCACTGGGGTAAACCCCAACACAAGACAGCTGAGCTGGGGGGCAACAAGCAAACCCACCCCAGCTCGCTGCCTCTCCCCGTGGGCCACTCCAGAGTAGAAAAGAGTCCAGCCTCGCTTGAGGAGATGGGTTCCAGAGCCCAAGCTGTGAGTGGAGGTGAGCCCGACTATTTCTAGTCAATATCTCATGGTTCCCCCTACAGGTGGTGGGCCCACTGGGGGATGGCCTCGTGTCTCTCATTCGGGCTTGGCCGGCCGGGTCCCGCGAGGAGCAACCTGGCCACCAGGCTTTCTCCGACGAGTCCTGACACCAGGCCTTGCTCCACGGTGGGGCCCCAGCTCCGCCGTACCGGGCGACATCACGTGCCTCAAGTGTGCGGTCCTCATTCTATGTAACACTAAAACATTTTAATACTCTACACCATTTGACATCTGATAAAGCAGTGAAAAGATAAAGAGTATTTGTTCATGTCTAGCAGTGACTTGAAAAACCAATAGAATAGTCTGCTTCATCACCATTCCTTTCAGACACGCAACCATAAAACTTCTAAAACATGATTTTCAGGGCTTTGTACTGACAAGCTGTTTAATCATTCTTATTTTAGCTTTTTTTTAAGTGATTGGTAAAAGAAGAAACCCTTTTCTAAAGTTTTAGCAAAAAAGTACTTTCCTGAAGTACATGCCTGAAATGTTATCACATTGACCCCTTATATTAAGTGAGAATCTTTTAAAAGACTGCCAACATTATCAGCAGTCAGAATGATCAGCCGCCATGGCTCTGTAAAACTTTTTTCTTGAACCTTTGTACCTTCCCTGACTTCCTTTTTTAACACCTCAGTTTTGATCAGTTTTGATCTGTGCTGGTTTTGACTCTTAATGTAGTATTTACATTTGGAGCCGTCTGCTGTAAACTCAGGATAGACATATAAAATATTTCTCAACAGAGATTTAGGCAATCTTAAATGTACAAAGGTAAATCTGTATATTTACAGAAAAGATATGCATGAATGATGTGTGAATTTATTCAGAAGATCAAGCCCACACTGCAATTCAAACTCCAAAATGAAATTTAGCCCACACTTACAAGCAAATCCAAAGTCTTTCGAAACTACATGAAACTCTGTGTATAAAGTATCTTGTCTGTCCTGTGACCATATTGATGTATTGTCATTCTGTTGTACAGTATACATTCATTTTCTCCAAGTATAGCCAATTTTTTTCATCCATGTCTGTCGGTGTGAATTATGGTACTGTCTAGTATCACCTACCTGAATTCTTGTAGCCATGCAACAAACAACCTACCTATCTGACTCTGTTCGGTACTTGTTTGCATGCCGTGTGTCTCCCTCACTTTCTTTGCTTGCCTTCCAGTCTTTGCGGCCTTGCCTGTCTGTTTGGTCTGTCTCACTGTCTCTCTTTCTTTCTCTCATGGTCACTCTGTAACTGTCTGATCTGACAGATGCCCAGGTAAAATGTGCAGGTAAATCTCTCTCTCTTGCCTGCCTGTGGACTGCTTCCATCCCTGTTCCCCCCTGCTTCTTGTCCAATGTTACTGCGCACTAACCTCATGACACTGTGGAGAGATCTAATTCTTCTTTTTTATTTGTTTGTCTTCTCCTCTTGCTTCTCCTTCCTTTTTTTTCTGCTCCACTCTATTACTTTCTGATGTGCATCGTCTTGTGCACTCTTTCTTTCACAATCTCTCCTTTTCTTCTCCATTCGTTCTTTTTTCTATTTTTCTTCTCCCTTTCTTCTTCACTCTGCAATCTATCTATGCTAGGTCAGGGATAGCAACAAGGAAGCCACTGGGTTGCTTTCTTTTCTGAGGAAATGCACAAAGTACGAGGATTCACAACATGTCCTGTGTAACCTTAATATAACTATGCCACCTTGCGTCAAGGTAAGATATTGCATGCATTAAAACATGAAAGCTTATATCTGAAATTATACATATTTGTCTTACGTTAAAATGTTCTTATTTGTCTCCATCTGTGTTCAAAAACATTCAGATACTGCCCACCTGGGTTAACAAGTAGCACACATCCTAAGGAGTACAGGATGAATCATTATATTTTTAATAGTTATCTATGAATTTAAGAACTCTAAAATATCACACCCAATGGCACCCAATAATGTTTAGAAATCCTTAAAATGGGGGAAAAACAATGTCAAGAAATGATTGTTTTTAACAAAACATCAGATACTACATTAATTTCACTCCAAATAATTCATACAGTTAAACTAACCAAAGTATTTTAAGTAATTTACAGTGTTGTGAAAAAATATTTGCTCCTCCCATTTCGTCACTGAAATTGAAGTATTTTTTTAATGTCAGACAAAGATGACCTGAGTAAATACAAAAAGCAATTTACAAATTTAATTTATGGGAAACTTTCCTAACCACCTTGGCGCTATGTAAAAGTATTATTTCCCCACTGAATTCATGGATGAACTGTGATTAACCATCCCTTTTTGGCTCAGATTGACTAGCAACACACTGGCTGGATTGCTACCAAAACTGCACAATAAATATGAACCTAAATAGAACCTGTCTGATAACATGAAGATGGTGGGGGTAGTGTTCAGCCTTTTTCAAGACCTGGGGACTTACATGAATTCATAAAAATAATAAATCGAATTAATTGATTTTCTCTGGTAGAAAATCTAGTCACTTTGTGTCCTTCAAGGGGACATATCAAACTTTTAATTTCTTCCTTTTCACACCTAACGCATTGGTCTGAATTCCTTGTTATTTTAGCTCCACTTTCACTCATCTTTCACCCCTGTTCTGAGGTGCGTCTGAGAGCAATGCTACTGAGGCACTTCATACCCCGCCCCCCTCCAGGTCAAAAAGCGCACCACTTTAACCTGTTCGGAGATTTTGTAGTTCGATACCAATTATCTATCAGGGTAGAAACAAGACAAAGACTGCAAAACTGTTTATGTAATAATAATACTCAAAACACGCAGAAGGGTTATGTCCTCAAGGAGCACACAATGCTAACATAAGCAGAAGGCACGATGCTACTGCTATCAAAACAATGGCCAGGACATCATATCTACACACAATAAATTCATGTCTAAAATAAAGTTTGCTGTCATTTTAGTGTTATTTGCAGCTTACCGCTTTGCTGTGTCCATAGTTTCCATAGACAGAAGGAACAAAACCCTTAATCAGATTAATTCAGCAAATCCTTCTTGAAACAGGCAGAGGTTGAAGTCCTTGAAGTGGGGAAATAGGAATTTCGTCATTGATGTGGGGACATTTCTATTTATAAAAAAAATTTAAAGAGGCACTTCGAAGAGGTTCTGATGCTTGGGGATGGGGTAATGTATTCTGTGGGTTAATACACCCAACAACCGAACCGAACAAGGTATACTTGAGCTTGAACGACAAAATTGCAGTGAGATATAAAAATGGCTATGGATACACAAAATTTATCAGCCAGAAGTCCATGACCTTATTTAGCAGTTCCGCAGCAAATACTGTGACTTAATAGTTCAAAAAACGTAATACAGGATAGAGAAAACTGAACGGACTGAAAAATATGACCCAAGCAGAAATTAAAGCTATCTCCGCAACACCTGGAAAAACTAAATTGAATGTTTCTGCACTCCTACAGACTCCAAGTGCATTACAAAATGTATTTAAAGGCTAAAATGGTGGATTTTGGATGCCCCCTTTAAGCACAAGCAGACATGGCTTCTGTAGGAGAACAAAGCACAACAGCAAGTCCACCTCTGAATGGGTCAAAAGAGGCAACAACTTGAACTGTTTGCTTTGGTCAAATAAAAGTAAGATTGAAGTTTTCAGGATGAACTTGGAGGGATCTGATGTAAAACAAAAGATTAAAATGTGGGCAAGCACCTCACGGCCACTGTTAAGGAAGCTAGAGCTTACTGTATCTCTCCAACAGCCCCAGGAATGTACTTGAACAATTTTTAATAAAGAGAGGGTGTAACTGAAATAAAAAAAAGAAATTGTTTCTAAGCTTTTCACGCTTCTTTACAAGAGATGCCAAAATAAGTAAAGGATACTGTATCTCTCACTGAGCATTTTACATTTTAACAAAGTTTATTATCAAGTTCACAACTTAGTTTCACTTCTTTTTGAAGTCCAAAATCTTTATATACAAAATCAAATGTGTTATCTTATTTTTGATATCTCTTTGCGTTGCAACTACTACTTTGTCCAGACAATTATTATTTTCCCATAAGAAACAATTCCCACAAAATCCTTTAACTGATACCTGTTTTAGGTTGCTGGGAGCGAGGAACGCAGGCGAACTTTAACCCCTCTGGCCCTAAGAGAGCGCTACAGTGCACTGAACGAGCCCGGTGTAGGTAAGTTCTTATTGCCTGTTCTTCAGCCCTCTCCTCATAAACACACTGGAGATGGGCACAGAATGTTGCTCTGCCCCTTTGCCCAGACCCCTGCTTCCCTTATCTGCCCCTACTCTGCCCTCTCTGCCCCTATTTGTCTCATGTGCACGCATGGCACAAAGACTAAGCCTTGGATGCAATGCACTGCTGTACAGTATGTCCCAGAGTTTGTGGCAGTGCAGTTAAAGGAAAGCACATTGAATGTGCGGCCGAGAGAAAAGCAGCAGTCTGGAACGTGGCCTGAAATAGCTCCATGGCACCTGGAAAGTCCGTCTTTTTCTTTCCTAAGTGTCTTGGACGTTCGAACAATGACTTCTGTGATTGGTTAAGCATGGTGCTGGTGTCTCCACTGGGACATCCACTGGCATGGCAGCAGATACTATTAGCTTATTAGCACTGAGAATGAGCAGGAACTCCCAGTGGAGCTAGACAGAGGAAGCCTTTACAGTAGTTTTTGGTAGATGAGTTAAGGTGACTGTTAAAGTTGGTAAAAAATTGTTGTTTCCTGATATATGAGGAAGGAGAAAAGGTTTCTTCTGTCTATCACGTACACAGCGCTGCTATATTGCACCTTGGTCCCTCTGTAATGGTTACGGAATGCTACTATGCTAAATGGGACTAACATCTTAATGAATCCCAAAATGTGACGTCTCATGCCCACACTGAGGTCTAACCTTGGCGATTACGTGGATAAAACAATGTTGTGGGTAGTGCTTATTTATCTCAACAGAGCAAAAAGGTAAGTTTTATCATTAAATCTTAACAGAAACTCTGCTCAGTTTGAAATCTTTTTAGGTCACGCATGATGGACTGTAACCGTATGACTTCTTATATGGCTATACTCTATTTAACATAATAAAAAAAGCTAATGTTTTAATTCAGGAACGTCCCGGTCAGGATTATTTTTTGGCCAATGATACAGATAGGGCAAATTTCAAAAGAGACATTTACTGATAAGAAAGTTCCAGTAAAACCTTGTCAACAGTTAACACACTATGTTTTATCAGTATTAGATTAACATTAGTATTGTGATTGCATAGCACTTTAATCACTCTCCAATGACATTCTGAATGCTGCAGTCTGTTCTGTCTGTTTTTTGACTGTGACAAATATTTTATTTAAACTGGAGTTTCTGCAGGTCAAACTCAAAATGATGTTAAAACGTGAGGTTAACTTGTCCAGGAAAGCTTTAAACCCAGGGAGACTGTCGCAAATTCACCTCAAACCACCACATCGCCAACTTAGTGTATGTTTCCTATTAATACCGATTGATGCATATAAAGGATTTTATTGGAAACACTTTGCCAGCATTTAGAGGCTGGAGTAATGCCCACTTATGCCAGATTTTAGTAATTTGCATACTAAATGCCTAAATTGATATCTATTTCTTGTGCTAATTTAAATTGAGTTAAGAATCAGTTTGAAAGCAATTTTTTCAATTAATTGTAAAGAAATTGAGGCAGCAGGTTAATGTTTAGACAACCGCTTAGTTAAATTGTGTACAGCTTTACATTGCTAAGGATTCATCTGAAATAAAGAACACAGTCTTGACAGTTTTGAAATTCACTGTGAACAGTATTGTGAAGGGTGAAAACATTTACAATATTGGGAAAAAACAGGTTTGTGATTTAACAAAATAATGTGTATGTTCTGATATGTGCATGACAGAGATTTGCATGTGCTATAATGTGGCACATGAAAAGTGGTGAGTTTTAGAAATTACAGCACAAAACAGGAAGAAGATACAGAAGATACAGGGAGTCTGACAACGGTCAATTAAATAAATCCTGGAATTGAGACATCCTTGATTAGAATCTCCTGATTTTATTAACTGTTCACAAATGTGGTGTTTTTGACTCTGTCTTTGCATGTTTTGGGGGGTTTCTAAACTGGTCCTATTATCTCTTTAGCTTCAGTGAATGCCATGGAGAGGACTGAGATCAAAATCAACATTATATCTGATCAGCTGGGTTTGAGCTGGGCAGGTTAGTTCCTTCAGATATTTACAGACATTAACCAAATACGTTGAACAAACCAAAAGATTGCTACTTCTGGTTGCTCTGACTTAGTCTTGACTTTTTCATAAAATAAAATATTTTATTTACCTCATCTGTAAGTGATCACAATATCTCTATTTACTGGGGTAGATATCTAGCTTATTTTATTTCCTTTTTCTTTTTTAATGCTTTTGTGTCTCCTCTTGTTAGAGTTGGCACGAGAACTTCAGTTTAGTGTTGATGACATCAACAGGATCCGTGTAGAAAATCCAAACTCCCTGTTGGACCAGAGCTCTGCCCTGCTCAACCTGTGGCTCAGCAGAGAGGGAAAAAGGGCCAAAAGTGAGTCTAATGCATCCTTCTGAAACTGTTCTTATATTAGCAGTTGCTAAATTCATAGAGCCCATCTGTAGGGGATTAAATAAAAGTTTTGAAACAGAGGAAAGTCTGTAGATGTCAACAAACATAGCAAGCAAAACAACAAAAAGATCTGTATTAAAAAGTAACTATTGTATGATGACAAAAGCCAAACTTTTTCTTGTAAGAAAACTTGATTCTGAAACTTTTTTGGTATTTGAATCCAGCTGTTTGGTTCTGTAATGGTAGAGCTTCATGATGCAGCCCTCCAATATGCTCTAAAACAAAGGAACAAGCAAGCTTCTTATAAAATAACAAGAAAATCACTATTATGCTTAACTCTACAGAGATTTAAAAACCGTACAAGGTTTAATTAAGTATTGTAAAAGCACATGGTTTGAAAGTTTTGCCGCGGTTTACTTAGAATATATTTTGAATACAATCATAAGTGTATATGAGTCCCAATCTTACTTAAGGAACAGAGACTAAAAACGCATCGAGCCACATTTAAGTAAATGACCCTATATTAGTCTGACTGAACAAATGAACTTTTGCTGGTCAGCTGGCATCATTTCTTTGTACTTTGTCTGTTTTCTATCAGTAAAATCGTTATAAAAATCCTGAAAACTACTAGGTAATTCATAATCTTTGTGATAAAGCAAATGTCAATAACAGCATTATGTTTCAGCACAAAAATATAAGATTTTAAAGAAACCTGACAGAAAGGATGTCTAAGGCAATTGGAAGAAAGCTACAGAGACATCTTTGTATTAATGGAGGACATTGGCAGAGTTGATGGTACTGTAGCCAACCTTGTGATAGCTGAAGAATACAACCACTTACAGGGTTCTCATGCAGTCTGGATAACTATGTGGAAAAAAAGTATCCAAAATATTTCTAGACTTTATGCCTTTTTTTTGTTGCCTAAAAGAAAAAATCTTAATGTCTGAAGACAACGATTTTTTTTTTAGATGTTATCTGCTTATTTGGCTTTAAACCCCTTTTAAATAAGAGATTTGATCTGTACGTTTTAACCCATTGTAAACTACTGTTGCATATTTGCCTCAAAGTGCTTCTTTTTATAATACAACAACAGTGGCATATGTTTCCCATTAATGCCTGTTGATGCATAGTCTGCACATTCCAGTATAAGTTACAGTATGCCCAATTATGCCTAATTTTGCCATTTTGCATACAAAATACATAGATTTTTCTAAGGTATGTGCTATGTTCAGATTAAGATTTCCTACCGAATTTAGCAAGTACTTAATAGCAAAACACATTTTTAATACAATATATAACCTTGTAAATAAATTCAGACAACATTCGGTTAAACTGGGTCCAATTGACATGGTAAACTAAAGTACAGATACCTTTTATTAGATATTTATCAGATATTATCAGATATCAGATATTTTTTTATTTTTACAGCCAAAAAAAAGTTTATACAATTCATAAATTGTAATTTGAAGACTAAAATACTTGCCAAGCCACTCTACTTGTTAAAATAAATGTTATATATTTTAAAATAAAACTGGTCTAAATTTGTCCAGATTCCAAAAAGCAGTAATGTAGCCCTTTACCACACTGATGAATCTGAAGTCCACTTCAGCATTTTGTTGTTTAATGATTT